>ML778047.1:654390-683421 GCA_009831015.1 Picea engelmannii
CTTTCCATCTTTCTTCTGCATTATTATCTGTGTTGTCAAGCTTTGAATGGCTGTTATCCCATTGTTTAGCTCATAGCCTGATAATAAGTCTCTTGATTGTCTCTTAGACCCTGCTTTGCACTGGTTTAGTTACAATTTGTTCTCCACCCACTTTAAAGCTCACTGCTGATTAATCAATCTTTGAGAGCACTGTCTATTTGTTTATCATTTTCATGTTTGAATGCTATAAGCTGTATTGAGTTGTCCCATTGATCCACATTTACAAAATACAAAAACATTCATTTCTTAAGTTACCAAGCACCTTTGGTCTGCAACCACAAAGGGTTTCTTGGAGTGATAACAGGCTCAATATATCATCTTGCAATCATATGCTCTATCCTAAAAATAAATATTGCAAGAAATATCTTGTAAAGGAGGATTTCAAGATTTTGGGTAAGTTTAATACATTGCCTCTTAATCTTTCTATGAAGTCCTCTTATTTTCAAAAGATCGAAGAAGTAGACAATTTTCCTATGGAATCAAAGAAGAACTTTATCTGTAGTGATAGGTGATGTCTCTATCAGGTGACTTGAATTTGTCTAGAGGGTTTGTGAGTAGACATTCCCCCAATCTCTAGTCATGTGAGTCTATTCATTCTATTGATAAGGAAAATCCTATTGGTGGAAGGAATGGTCAGTTCACCTTGGACACCTTTGTGACAGGGGGAGGGAATTACCTCATATGTCCAAATGGGGAGTTGGACACACTATTTTACCAGCTTTCAAGGGTCTAGGTACACATTTTCCAAAAATACCTAGGACCTCTAACTGTAGGGAGGAAGTCAACTTGAAACTAGCTTAGGAGAGAGCAATTAAATAAGTGAACCGGGGTAAACAAATGTTGATTATAGGTGATCTGAAAACTCTGTGGACACTACTTATTTCATCAATTATTCACATGTAATCATCCAACTAGTTTTAGTTTAATGAATAAGGATCTATTGAGATGGTTGCATATATGTTGATGTATCTTACTTAAGAATAGGTGAAAGAATTCTATGAGAAAAAAAGAGAGAAGAGAACATATTTATAAAACACAAGAATAACTTCAATTCATAAATTCAGATACTCAAAGTAATTACACCATTAAAATCCTCTCGAAAAACTGAGTAGATTCAATTATAAACAAACATATGTTTATCTCCAATAGCTAAACATTCATTAGAACTGCAAACATAACTTCAAATATTATATATATATATATATATATATATATATATATATATATATATATATAACAAAATGTATTTATCTTATCAATAGGATGAGTTGAACTCCAACTCTCCTAGCTCTCTCTAACACATCCTCTCTAGGATTCGAGACCTTCCTCTACAAAAGAGATGAACCCCTTTTATAACCCAACGGGGCATCTTTGTAGTTACATTTTCATTTAATTACATAACAAAGTAATTAACTACAAATTTCTTAAAATGACCCACTTGGATGGGTTGTTGGCATCCTTGGCCATTCGATCCAATGGCATGAGGTTTGTTTGTTTAAACCATACTTCAAAATAGTATATGGTTCACAACAATAAAAAAACATAAAACCCATTAAAATAGGGCTCATGACATTTGAAATAAATGTGGGTGATTTGTTATATAAAATGTATTTAAAAGCCCACTTTAGACCAAAGTTTTCAATCCGTGGCATATTGTTTTAATAATATAACAACATATATTAATAAATAAATCCAATAAACTTCGTGGCACGTGGGTGTATTAATGTGGGTTGTTAGTAATAACAAACCCACTTTCCAAAAGTCCGAGCCTTGATATGGGATGGCGCGCATGCATTGATTGGTGGTTATATTGTTTAAACGATATAACAAAATATTATATATATGGTGTTTCGTTTAACTTCTGCGTGTGAACATAGGCAGGTCCCGTGGCATGTAATGTGATCGAGGGTCGGGGCTAAGATCAACCATAAATAAATAATTTTCCTTTCATAGTAATAAGAGTTTGATTCCCCTCGACTCCATATATTTTAATAGAACTCATAACATTGGCCAACTAGGGGTTGTCATGTGGCGATTTTTTATTGGCTATCCTTGCCATGTATCAATTGATAAATGGTGCCACCTGTTAGCTGAAGATCGGAACACATCACCTGTCATAATCTGCCACGTGTGCTTGTATGGTTGTGCCAAGTGTTATTTTTGCAGTGGTGACATGTGTCACCTTTGACTTTTTGCTTGTTTTACCTCAAACTTTGACCGACCATAACTTTCACATACGATGTCCGTTTGAGGCGTCGTTGGAAATCTGATGACAAGATCTTCACAATGATTCCAATTAAGAGAGATTTTAAGAGACCTTAATTTTGAGCATATTTGGATCTCTTGGGACCTCTATGGACATTCTGGATCTCTCAGGATCTTCTATGATGTTCCTTATATCCTCATGGACCTCTGTAAGTGTTCTGGATCTCTGGACCTTCCGTGAATGTTTTGGATCTCTGAATCTTCTATGAACATCCCTTGGATCCTCTTGGATCAATAGGGGACATAAGAGAAGGCTTAAACCGCTCCTTAGTGTCCCAATGAAAGTACTTTCAATTAATATGAGAGGCCTAAGGGGGGAGCCAAGATAGTGGCTCTCAAGTGATTGGTGGATTTAGACAAACTGTATATAGTTATGATACAATAGACAACGAGAAAGGGAGACCACTTAATTTTTGAACTCAAAAATACTTTATGGGGATGGGTGATTTGGATTGGATCATCATACAAATTTACATCTATCTCATTACTTGTTGGGTGGAAAAAATGGAGGAATCATCTTGCAAATCCATTTTAGTGGTAGGTCCCATTTTGGAAAATTGGGGTTCGAAGCCATTTTGAGGTATTAAATGATAATTTTGGGGTTACAATGTCTAGAAATTAAGAACACACCCTTGGTGTTATTCTACATTCTGAGACATTTCCAATGGTGTGAACAACACCTCAATTGGAGCTTGTGTGCAAAAGTTATGCCCCCTGCAGGTCGATCTACCTTGTTGACCATCATGGTATGAGTGGATTCCATGTCATCCCCTGTTACTCAAACATATGGAGATATATTTTACTCAAACGTATGGGGATTTTCAAGAACATTATAGAAGGTCCAAACCTTACCACTAATTGAGGGTAGAGGACGTTAAAACACTAACCCTATATGGCTATTGGACTATGTTAAATACTTGGCCACTCAAAGGAGAAAGGGGTTCCATTATTTTGTATTGTATTTGTTCCATAGTTGAACAAAGCATATAGGGGTGGTATTTTGAGAGCATAACATAGGGGGAGAGATTTTGTAGTAGCCATACAAACCACAATTTCAAAGGAAACTCCACGGTGAGTGCCTATTTCTTTATATTTTCATTTCCATAATTGACAAAAAGAGAGTAGAGAATAGGCCTCACTTTCTAGTTGGGTTTTCTCTCGTGTTGGGTTTCCGAGGATATATCTTGTGTTCATTTGTGTGTGGATGGTGTGTTGTTTTTCCCAATTATTTAATTTTAGTAATTCAGTTATTTCATGAATTCAAGCAAATACAATAATTAACTAATATGGGATCTAAGGAAATAAACTGCAAAAATCTTATGTTTCATAATAGTTTAAGATCTATTGTGATGAACTATTATAGTAGAATATCCACAACAATTTACATATCATATTGGTATCAGAGGTAGGTTCTCTTTGGGATATCTATGGAAAACTGCAAGATCTAGGAATAGGCTTAAGGAAAAAGTTTCATAACCATAGCCATGGTGGATGATTTTGTTCACAACAACCCTCAAGATCCACCAGAAGAGATATTTGTGAGGCTAGAAGAGAGAGTCGCTAATATCTCTTGAAATATGTCCCTCCTCATGGCAGCTCTAGCAAAAACGCTTAGGTTGTTCAAGGAGGTTGGAGGCTCTAACTCAAATATTGTATCAGAGGGGAAACCAGGATAAAATGAAGACCCAAAAAAGGAATTGAGGAAATATCTTGAGAAAGATAATCCAAGTTCCAGTGTCATTACCCCTTTGTAGTCCTTATTTAAAATGGACGTGAAAGTGGATATCAATCCATACCAAGGTGAGATTGATGTAACAAAGTTTAATGATTGGTTGAAATAATTAGAGGTCTATTTCATTTTCCACCATATAGAAGAAGAGAAAAATATTTCATTTGCTAGACTGAAATTAGAGGGCCATGCATTAACCTGGCGCGGAAGTCACACATAAACACTTAGGTTGGAGGGTGATCTGCCAGTAACTAAGTGGGAGGATTTCAAAAACCTCATTAATTCCTAGTTCTTCCCTATTGGGTATGTAGAGGACCAACAGATCCATTGGAATTACTTTAGGCATAGGTAGGGGCAAAGTGTGCAAGAATACACCACTAAATTCAAGAAGACATATATCATGTTAGGTTTCTCTCCCAAGAACCCAGATGTACTCCTCAAGGATTTGGGGGGTCTACACAGTCATTTTGAAAGAAAGTGATGCTTTTCAATCCCAAGACAATGGATGAGGCATGTGTGCAAGCACAATATCTAGAAAATATAGGCCAAAAAAAAGGATAACCAAGTGGTTCTAAACAAAAAGAGCACTAGGACACTTCCAAGGAAGGAAAGAAGAAGTGGAAAGGGAAATAAAAGAAGATGACAATCATTGCACATCAGTGCATGGATCCAAGTAACCACTATAAACATTGCAATATCGATGTTCACACTAAATAAAAGTGTTGGAACATACATCCAGAGTTGAACCCTAAGAACCATAAGAATAGTTCCAAGAAGAAGAACATTATAGCCATGGATTCAATAGGTAGAGAGTAGCTCATATGTGGACGAGAGGATTTCCTACACTTCAATGAAAAAATAGGTGAATCTGATTAGCCTTCATCACAAGGAAGAGAAGGAGATGAAAAAACTCTTCCATATCAAGATATAGGTCAAGAAGACCAAGGTAGATGCTCTATTAATTTCCATTTCATAGACCAATCTCATAGCAGTTAATCTAGTCAACAATATTGGGTAGGAGGCTCATGATCATCCTAGCCCATATCCACTGGGGTGGGTAAACAAAGATGCAGAGATCAAGGTCACAAAATAGTGTAAGATAAAATTTGTTGTAAGTGCATATTTTATTGATGAAGTGGAGTGAGATGTAGTACCCGTTGGCGTGTGTGGTGTAGTGTTTGGTACCCCCTACATGTATATGAGGAATGTGATCTTCATGTAGAGAGAAAACCAATACCACTTTATCAACTATGGGAAGTCCTTCATCATCAATGCACCTAAATGAAAATTAAATGTATGACTAGTAAGTGCCAACCAAACCCAAAAGTTGATTAGTTCAAGTAAGAAGTATGTTTTTATTTTCTAATGAGAGAATCAATTGGGTGATGAATCAGTAGGAGTAAAGTCATCCCTGGAGAGATGTACTAAAAATCAGAAACAATAGTTGGAGTTGTTGTAGGAATACATATGAGTGTTCTAGGAGCCTAAAGGACTACCACCTAAGAGGGAAGTGGAGAACAAGATATAACTACCTAACTCACCATTACCAAATATTGGGTTGTATAGACAATCTATTTTGGACATATATGAAGTGAAGAAGTAGTTGTAGTAGCTGCTGGAGCAGGGAGTGATTCGACCAAGCACTTCACCTTGTGTCTCACATATCATCATTACGCCCAAGAAGGATGGGACTTGGAAAATGTGTATCGAATACATATATTTGAACAAGATTACACTCAAGAATTAGTACCCTTTTCCTAGGATCGATGATTTCCTAGACTAGTTACAACATGCCAAGTACTTCACAAATTTGGATCTCAAATCAGGATACCACCAAGTATGTGTCAAAGAAGAAGACACCTAGAAGACTGCTTTCATGACAAGGAAATGTTTGTATAATGGTTGGTCATTCCATTTGGTTTATGTAATGCACCAACTACATTTATGATATTGCTGAGTAATGTATTGTGCCCATATTTAGATTCATTTGTTATAGTGTATTTGGATGATATATTGGTTTATATCTCTACATGGGAAGAGCACATCTCACATCTCATGTAGGTGTTAGAGACCTTGAAAAAACATTGTATGCTATTTAACCTCAAGAAACGTGAGTTTTCTTAGCAGTCATTGGTGTATTTGGGGTATGCAATCAATGGAGGGAAGCTCAAGATAGATCCCTTAAATATGGAGGTCATCATAAAATGGCTAGTTCCTACTAATGTCGTTGAAGTTAGGAGATTTGTTGTGGTAGAACAATACCTATGAAATTTCATAGAATCTTTTTCAGTGGTAGTTGCATGACTCCATGCCATATTATCCAATGATAAGAGTGTATAATGGGGAAAGAATCAACATAAACATTTCGACGAACTGAAATGAAAGATCAGTCAAGCACTAGTTCTCACATTGCCTAACTTGTAGAATCCCTTTGAAGTGGAGACAGATGTAAGTGGGTATCCTATGGTAGCCATTTTGATGCAAGGAGGTAAATCAATATGTTATCATTCTGAAATATTTCACAGGAGAGTCTTAAACTACCCTACCTATGATAAGTAACTCTATGTCTGGGTTCAAGTTATTAAGAAGTGGAAGCACTATCTGATGGGCAAGTAAACCATTATCCACACATATCACCAACCACTTTAGTATTTGCAGGCTCATAGTAAGCTTCAAAAAACCAACCATTGCAAGTGAAGTGGAAACTATTATTAGTGCTTCCCTTCTTCTATAAGGGAAGCACTAATAGTTTGGAAAGCATTGTTTCAAGGCCACCCACATCAAAGATTACAATTTTGGGAACTCTTACGCACATGTAGCCTTTTACCCATGATTCATACACATAAGATGAGGACTTCAAGGAGGTGTTTCAGGAGCTACAGGTCCAAATTCATGTAGGATAAGGTGATAAGAAATATTACTATTATCTCTAGAATGGGTTACTCTACAAGTTAAACAAGCTTTAGCTTCCTAAAGGTGAAATATTGCAACTTATTAGAGAAGATCACATCTCCAAAGTTGCAGGAAATTTTGGTGTTGGGAAGATAGTTGCTAACTTACAAAGGTATGTGTATTGGCCCAAAATGTAAGAATATGCACCATGATATATTACATGATGCATACTTTGTTGTACCAACAAGCCCAGTAATAGAAAGCAAGGTTTATACCATCCCTTACCTGTACCCACTTGACCTTGGGAAAACATTTCCATGGATTTTGTGGGAGGTTTACTAAAAACTAGGAAGGGACATGACTATTTATTTGTGGTAGTTTATAGGCTCAACAAGATGTGCGTTCTTGTGCATAGTAAAAAGATCATCAAAGGACAAGACACAATAAACATGTTCTTTGAACAGGTCTGAGTGAACTTTGGGATACCAAGGAGAATCATCTCAGACAACAATACCATATTTCTTAGTGCCTTTTGGAATACACTTTGGGAGAGATGGAAACTAAATTGAATAGATTTACACCATTCCATCCATAAACAGATCGACAAACAAAAGTAGTCAATATGACTTTGTTGCATCTTTTGAGGGGTTACAATCAAAAGAATTTGAAGACTTTTGATGAAAATATGATCTATAAACACTCTTATAACATAGAAATTCACACTTATACTGGTAAGTCCTCTTTTGTAACTTGCTTTGGGTATTTTCCACCTCCATCCTTGGATGTTGTTTATGGGCAACAAGGAGGAGTGAGGGATAGCCTCAATTGAACCTCATATGCAAAATGTATGGCTCACACAAGTTGACCTACCTTGTTGACTATAATAACCCTGTTTATCCCAGTTTGTAAATATAATCATTATTATTGCCAAAGACTATTGATAGACCCGTTATGTGTGAATTTTGAAAGATGATGAACATTTGCTAAAGGATGTGATGTAAGTATTTATTTTATTAATATAAAAAGGAAAATGATAAATAAATGTTGAAGGGGATTTACTATACAAATTATGATTCCATGAGAGGGAATGTTGAGGGGAACCATTACTAGATGAGATGACCCCTGCCAGGCAGTACTCTACTGAATTAAAAACGTTCGAACCTAGAACTGTCCTTTGTCCCATAAAAATTTATTGACCAGTCAAAATGGTGTTTGGATGGTCCTCCTCAGAAATCAATGAGAGAATGGGCATAGTACCCATCTGGAATTTTCTGATCTGACCCACGAATTGAGAGATTTGACCTACAAAATCTTGTTGTAGAAGGAAAGAAAAAGAGGAAAATTGTGGGAAGAGAAGAGGGGACACACACAGTTGAGTCTAGGGACCAAATATGAGTGGAGAAGAGCATGAGAAACTCTTCTGGTTCTTAGAAAACAGAGGGAAGTGGATAAATATGTTTTCTATGAATAGGAACCATTTGAAACTGACTTCAAATTAAGTTGATAAAAAGGGATGAATTTTTTTAAGTGATTGGATGAGAAAACATGAAGGAATTGAGAGGGGAGGGAACTGAGGAACTATTGGTAAGTTAAAGGCCTCCCTCATGCTATGTATGTCAGTTGTTGTGGATCTTTGATGCAAGAGCAGGTTCCCTTGCTTGATGGGTTGAAGACTTGGCTTGTTGAGTTCTTATAGGTGAAGGAGAGTGGCCTTCATATTTTCTCATTTGTTGAGTAAAAGAATTTCCCCTCATGGCATCATACTCTAGCTAAGGGGTGGCCAATTGTAGAGATAATTGGTGCAATTGTGTCTATGGTTGGGTGGAAAGTGGCACACCCTTCAACAATTTCCAACACCTTCTGGCTTTAGATAAGTATAAATTTTCCTAATTCCTTGTAAATGTTGAGTTCAAAGATATTGTAGAATGTGTTTGCAAAGCAATGTGAAATAAGTTTTTTGCTAAAGATAGTTTGAGAAATTTATGTGTGATTATGAAAATATTACAACTGAATTATATTTTGGTTGTTAACCTCACTTATTGATTTCCTGTGTTTTCAAAAGGATTGTTGTGAAATAATATTGTCGTCGATTAAGTTTTTGCATACTATTTTATGTTTTAGTAGTGAATGATTGAACAGTTAGAATCTTCACAGAACATCTGAAAAGGAAATATGTTTGATTTCTGCATAGGAATGTTTTACTCCAAGTTCCCTGAATCTTCTATACCAAAAAATGAGAGGAGGATACTAACTCTGTGTTTGGGAATTAAGAGGTTAGACCAAATATTGAAAGAAAACAAAGTTTATTATAAGTAGATGTTAGGAAATAAATACACCAATTCTTAATTGAGTAAAATTACAAAAGCTCATAAGGTCTATTTGGGTATTTATAAGTATTTATATTAAATTGTGTTATGAAGAATATGAAAAAATTGGCATTTTCATATGATGTAGCTATGTATGGAGTTATATTCTCTATGATTTAGGAAATAATCCATTATTTTGTAGTGGGTTGTAAATTATGGTATAAATTTAGAATTTACTATGAAGGTTTGTCTTAAACAATTTTTCCATAAATTAGGGTGGAAGGTACTTACTCTCTTACACCATGTGAATGGAGACTGTAAAAATAGGATTTTTAATTTTAAAATGAGGATATATATATATATATATATATATATATATATATATATATATATATATATATAAAACTTAATATTGTGCATAAATCAAATTGTAAATAAAACAAGGCCAAAGAGAGACATTTGAAGTGGAGTGGAAAAGCTTTGATTGTCTCCTTATGGGAAAATAAATAAATCCTACTAATTAACGAGTCACTTGGGTTTAAATTTCAATTGTGAGGTAAGTTTTATAAATTGTGAGATTTTATATAATTGGTATTATTTAAATTACTTGGGAACTATTTCCTCTTTTTTCCAACAACAATATTAATAAATATTATGACCTATATCGATTGGGCATAGGGAGATCATGTATGCAAGATATATTTAATATGTTAGATCCTGCCTATTAATGATAGAAATATAATTAAATTTATATTATTAAATATTTTAAGCTATAGTAAAAAGCATCCTGAGATTGAGTTGCAAGGTACAATTATTATGGTGGCCGATGAATAAATTATACAAAATATAAATAATATTTTTTAATCAAAACCATAACCATTTAGCGTCGAGGGATGGAGATGTTTGTAATGTGAATTTGTTACGAGAGATTATTAATAATCGATTAATAAAATAAAAGTTGTAAGGTAACGTAGTTCTGGTTTTTAAGTAAGTTTGAAAATTGATAATAATAATGATTTAAAATTTCATATGCATAATTAAATTTATTATTTAAATTTTATTATTAAAAGTTAGTAAAAATAATTATCAATATTAATATTTTTATAATAATTATAATTGATTATTAAATTAGTAAAATTAATATTTTTATAATAATTATAATTGATTATAATGTTAGTAAAATTAATTGTTCTTATTAATATTTTTATTAATAATTATTATTGATTATTATTATAACTATATTTAATATCATTATAATATAATATTAATATTCATATTCATTGGAGGACTTTCTTTTCCCCGTATTCCTGTTGGGGAGAAGATAAGAAAAGAATGAGGCCAGGAGAAGGAGAACTCCACCCTACTATTCCTATTGCTAGGGTTTAGGCAATAACTACTAAACTATTAGGCCCTATCACTTCTAAATCTAAACATATCTCTAGAACTCTCCCTATAACTTATTTGGGAGGGGCTGATTCTTGCATAAAGGTGCCGATTTGTGCAGATATTTCGTGTCTAATAGAGGTGCCCCAACCCCTTATTTAATAATAGTAGGGGAAGTGAAATTACTTATTACTATTAATTTTTTCATTAAAATTATAATTGATTATTAATATTACTATATTTATTATGATTGTATTCTATTATTATATAAGATTTAATAATTTGAAATTTATAATAACATTGATTTTGTTTTTTAATATGTTTAATTTAAAATATGTTATTTGATTATTTATATATGTTAAATTTATCATTTGAACTATGTTTATAAAAGGTTAGCTTTATTATTATGTATAGGTTAAAACTTGTGATTAACTCGTAACTTCTTGTTGTGAATGTAGATGAGTTGGCAAAATTATTTATGGAAGTATGAAATATTGATTGTGAAATTAATTTAAAATTTTGAACGACATGAAGGCCACAATAAGACCTCAAACTTATTTAAAAAAAATAAATTATTTTATAGATTAAAAAATAAAAAATTGTATTTCTTATGTAGAACATTAGGTTTCTCATGAATTTTTTTTAAGTAAATGGAAATTAATGTCAAATCAATAACAAACTCATTACTATAGTCCTTAGCATGGACTAATAAAGATAATATATGTTATTAATAATTAATAATATATAACTTAACTTCACTTGGTTATCAACATCCAGGAATGGAGATGGTAAATCTTAAGTATGAAATCCCCAGGTGTCGATTAAATAAAGTGAGCATAGTATAAAATATTTTTAAATTAAATAACAATGTATAACCTTACTTGAACGTTAGGCATTGGGGATAGAGATGGTAAATATAAGTGTGAAATCCCCAGAGGCCGATTAGATAAAGTGAGGATAATATAAAATATTTTTAAATAAAATAATAACGTACAACCTCACTTGGTCATCAAGCATTGGGCGATAGAGATGGTAAATATCACGTGCTATGTGAAATAATAATATTTAATTTCATGGGGTCGTAGGGATCCAGAGATGGTAGATACATATGTTTGATTTCCCTGATGGTTGATGTACCATATGATAAAATATCAATTGTAAATCCTGGCCAATTATAATATAAGGTTTCAATGTTAATATTTCCACTAGACTTGTAGAATTGCATTAAGACATGTGCGGTAGGTAATGTTTCTGGGGTAAAATAAATCCTTGATATTTACTAGGCCATTAAACTAATTTAAATAAAAAAAATCATTATATGAGATATTAAGTTAATGAAGATTAATTATTCATAATGTGGATTAACACAAATTAATTCTAAGTAGTGAAATTTCAAGGTAATATTGATTTATTAACTTAAGAAGAGTATAAGAAATGGCCACGTGTCAACAAATGGTTGGGTGAGCAGTTGCATTCTATGATGACATGGCATGCCATGGTTGGTCCATGTGTTAAGTGGCTATTGGGCCAGCCCATGTGTTAAGTGGCTATTGGGCCATGTGTTAGAGTGATTTGGAAACTTGAACCAAGTAGCAAGTCTTAGTAGGGCCACGCATCCCAAGTTCCAATTAGACTATTGGCTTAGGTATTTGAGGTTGGCACATATATTGGTTTACCTGGGGGGCTGATATTCTGGTACCCCGGTGGGTCGATACCCCCGGTGGGTCAGATCCTAGAACATCGACTATCATAATTTTTTTAAGAGGCATTGAGTGCGGAAAACCCACGGGAGCTGATATTCTGATAGGATGGGATCTCGGTGGATAAATTACCATGTGGGTGCCGTGACACTAGCCATGTCAGCAACCACGTATGTGCCAAGTGGACCATGGGGGCTTGAGGGGACTTTGATAGTAAGGCCTAAAACTTTAGGAAGCCATAACTCTTGGTCTAGGGCTCAGATTTGGGCATCGTTACAGACATTGGAAAGCTCTTCATGAATAGAAGACGATGGAATCATTTAATTGGGGCTGAGTCTAAAGAAAATAAGAAAAAAATTTGATACCACGTCCCTTAGAAAGTACTTAGGGGGTTGGGTGTCTTACATTCACCACAATGGTACGAGTGCATGCCATGTCAGCCCCCATTAGTCAAACGTGTGGGGATAACCACGTGTGGATTTTCAAGAAAATTATAGAAGGTCCAATCCTTACCACTAATTAAGGGTTGAGGAATTCAAAACCCTAACACTAGATGGCTATCAAGTTATGTTAAATATCGGGCTGCTAGGAGGAGAAAGGGTTTCCACTATTTTGTATTATATTTGTTCCATACTTGAGCAAAGCATATAGGAGTGGTATTTAAGAGCATAATAGAGTCGGAGAGATTATGTAGCAGTCATGCAAGCCACAATGTCAAAAGAAACTCCATAGTGAGTTCCTCTGTCTTTATATTTGCATTTCCATAACTAAAGAAAAAAGAGAAGAGCATAGGCCTTGCCTTCTAGCTGGGTTTTCTCCCGTATTGGGTTTCCCATGATATATATTTTGTTCATTTGTGTCTGGATGGTGTTTTCTTTTGCTCATTTCTTTTATTTTCATAATTTAGTTATTTCATAAATTCAAGAAAAGATAGTTATTAAATAATATGGGATCAAAGGAAATAAATAGCAAAAATCTAAGATTTCATAATAGTTTAAGATATATTGTGATGAACTATTCTAGTGGAATATCCATGACAATTTACAAAACGATAGGAATTTCTTACTTTATATTTAGAAGGGTTTTCATAGGGTTTGATTATTTTATAGAATCACAATGCATCCCTTATTAATTATTTCTCTATTCATTCGAGGCTTTGCATAGAGGTATATAGTAAAATCTTGGGATTGACTTTGACTTTACTAAATGTGTATCGGCCTTATGAGGGTAAAAAATGTTATTGGGATTTTTTTTTCTTTTGAGTTTTTAAAATATAATAACCTCATTATTGAGGGGACTTAAATCTTACATTAAATAGAAGGGAGATATAGGGGTCTAATGCTAGAGTGGATAGATTAGTTGGATTCTTCCATAATTTGTTTACTCGGGATGGTGTTGTGGACATTGAGCCTATTAAGCTCAAACCAAATTGAATAAATAATATATCAAGGGAATATTAAGTTTCCAAGAGGATTGATAGGTTTTTGATCCATCAGAACTTTCTATAGAAGGTGGAAAGGTACCCACCATGGGTAGGATCCAATAGATGCTTAGATCACTTTCCAATTGTTTTGGAATTGTATAAAAAATGATCAAAATCTAGGAGCTTGATGCAGGAGCATCACCAACAAAGCACAAGCGTGAAAGACAGCTGGGCACACTAGCGCATATTTTTGAAACATTTTGAATTTCAAAAGATCAATGTATTAATGTAATATCTGACAAAATTTTTGAGTTATGAATGTCTTTAATGGTCGAAGGCTGAGCCATCACATAATATCGATGGGGAATGTATTTTTCTTTAGTGTGAAGGATCACAAGACATATTTGGAGCTTGCGCTCTTATCTGTCTGACTCGATATTTATAGTAATAAGTGTTAGGCAGTTGATAGCATTCAAATCCATTTATGATAGCATAGAGTAGTTGGAGAGAAAGCTCAAAGAGCACCTCTTTGTATAAATCTTTGTAATATTGTCCAAGTAGAGGTTGTTGATGATCGTTGTTGTTGCAGATACAGGAGAATCGAGCAATAGCTGAATCTATCTTGTATAGGTTAGGGATTAGTGAAGAACAATGTATGTATGTATATAGATTCAATTGGATGAATATAACAGAGATATATTTTCCCAAATGTGTGTTGATTATGTGTCTATCTGAATGAATGGTAGAGTTTCTGTTATTTTTTTTCTTAGATCTATGACTACATTTGCTTTGTTGAATGTATGAGTCATTGCGAGAGGTAGATAAGTTTCAATTGTATCTTTTCACTGAGCAAGTGCAATGTGTGCATGGTGTCCGCAAGGAGTGCATGACCAAGTCTGTTTTCGACTTGAAAGCTCATAAGAGATAATGAAACTCATATGTATGCAAGGAGTGCATCGACGTCCGCAAGGAGTGCATGATCGATTTTTCAGACTCGAAAGCTCATGAAGGATAGCATGATTTCAATCACGGGATATAGAATCAGTTGGAGAACAGTCTCTGGGACTATGAAGCCATCCACAAGAAGAAGTTGAGTGGTGAGGAAATCTGTTGCAAGGCATGCACCAATAGAAATCCCAACTAAGTGTCGAAGAGATTGTTCAGAGGAACAAAGGAAAAATTGAAGAAGGAAAGATCAGGAGGGAGAGTGACATAATTCTTCAAAGAGAGAAGTCCCTGAAGTATTCATTGAGAGTCAGTGAATGAGAGATTCGTTCTTGGAGGGATGCGAACGATTCCAGACCATCAGACCTGGTAAAGTTGCGAGGAGGATAGCTGTGATGTGTTTTGGTACTTTGGAGTTTGGAAAGTTTGGACACTTGGCGGAAGCAGAATCATGAAGTCCGAAGTTGCAATTCAATCTTGATCGTTGATCGTAGAAGATAACATGGCAATGAATTAAGGAATTTGGGAATTGGAAGATCGGAGGTTTGTGGGCGGAAGGCCTGTAGTTTCGCGAAGTTGCGAAGTCCAAAACCTAGTGGGGTTGGTGGATCTGAGGAGAAGCGTGGCGGAAGTTCGGAACCTTGGAGAAGAGCACTTTAGGGAAGGTTAAGGAAGGATTCGGGATATCCCCGAAATCCGAACCGCGAAGAAGTAAGCCCACGATCATAGTCGTGGTCACTTGCTGAAGAAACCTGTGTGTGTGGGTAGAGTAATTTTGGGTGCTCGTAGATACCCAAGGAGTCATTCTGACTCAGTATTTCAAATGATCCAAGACCGGGAGGTCGAGAAGCCCTTTGGAGGGAAGGGGGTTTGTGATAGAGTGGTATTAGAGCGAGTACATAATTGACTTCTGTAGGAAGAGGAGTAAACTAATATTAATGAGAGATATTAGAAGAGTCAGCACAATGCCGCCTAGAAGACTTACAGATCCACCTATAGTCAATAGAGATATGGAAAGGGAAATGAGAGAATTACGTGCGAGGCTGGATGCCATGGAAACAACACAAAGGAGAGCGCCTGATGATGGATATGTCAGTGAGACAGAGAATGAAGAAGTTGAAGTCGAAGTCAAAGAAGCTGTAGCCGAGGATGCAGCGGAAGAACGCTTGCTGAAAGCGGTTGTCAAATTGGGTGCCAGAGCGAAGATTGACATCCCTATTGTTACACATTATTTTTGTCATCCCTATGACCGTTAATGATGTAAACCCATCTATTTCCTTCAAAGGGGTTAGTGGCCTAAATTCCTGAAGAAAGAAGGGAGAAGAACTTTTATTGAGAGACAAAGTTGTATTTTCCTTTGTAAAAAACCCTATTAAGGAGGATTTCTGTAGGTTTTACTATACACAGGGTGCAAAAATGCTTAATTTCCGCACCTTGCTATATAGCTAGATTGCGAAGTTTCCATAGGTTGCTCTATATCTAGGGTGTGGAAATTCCTGTACGTGGGAAAAACGAGCGTCTTCTCGATGCTTCTAGAAGGAGAAGCTTCTATGGTGAGGTGGCCTTCGAATGGTTTCGATCTTACTTGCTTTCATGATTTAGTGGGATCATCCTATCCTCCTCACCTTATCCTCTCCAGCTTATAAAAGGAGAGGATCTCTCTGGAGAAATTTAGATTGGATTTTTATTGAGTTTTGTAGCTTGGAGTTTCTGGAGCTTGTATGTTTGCTTTGAGCTTTGCTTTGTCAAGATAGATTGCGAGTAGATATAAGATCCATGGTCTCAGAATCCCTGGAGCAAGAAGTGTGTGGGAAGAAAGGTACTATTGGAAGGAACCTGACAACATCAAGGCATTTGGTTGTATCTTTCTTCCACATTATTTAATACATATATACTCTTCTTTCCTATATGACTGTTATTTGTCCATATTGTATGATTCCTTGATCATGTACATAGTTTCATATCAAATAGACTATGTTATTCTTGTCTTCGTTGGCTTGTGTTTATTTGCAGATATTTCTCCATAAGCCTCACGATGGAGCTTGGATTGCATTGGTGAAGTTGGATCTTCGATATTTAAAAGTTATGTTCTAGATCCATTTCTCATTTGATAATTAAAATCTAAGGAAAGAGTAGTGTACTGTCTTGTTTTGTTCTAGTTTCGTAGTGAAGCTAGGGGGATTGATTTGTGTCCACACTTAACAATTAGCCCGATAACAAAATTGGTTGTATATTCCTTTGTAAAAAATCCTATTAAGGAGGATTTCCACAGGTTGCACTATACACAAGGTGAAAAAATGCCTGATTTCTGCACCTTGCTTTATATCTAGGTTGCGAAGTTTCCGCGGGTTTCTCTATAACTAGGGTGCAGAAATTCCTGTACATGGGAAAAATGAGCGTCTTCTCGATGCTTCTAGAAGGAGAAGATTCTATGGTGAGGTGGCCTCTGAACGGTTTGAATCTTAATCGCTTTCATGATTTAGTGGGATAATCCTAACCTCCTCACCTTATCCTCTTCAACTTATAAAAGGAGAGGATCTCTCATGGAAAAAGTTAGATTGGATTATTATTGAGTTTTGTAGCTTGGATTTTTTGGAGCTTGTATGTTGGCTTTGAGATTTTCTTTGTCAAGATAGATTGTGAGTAGCTATCAGATCCATGGTCTCAGAATCCTTGGAGCAAGAAGTGTGTGGGAAGCAAGGAACTGTTGGAAGGAACCTGACAACATCAAGGCATTTGGTTGTATCTTTCTTCCACATTCTTTAATACAGATATACTTTTATTTCTTATATGAATGTTATTTGTCCATATTGTATGATTCCTTGATCACGTACATAGGTTCATATCAAATATACTCTATTATTCTTGTCTTCATTGGCTTATGCTTATTTGCAGATATTTCTCATAAACCTCGTGACGGTGCTTGGATTGAATTGGTGAAGTCGGATCTTCGATATTTAAAAGATATGTTCTAGATCCATTTCTCATTTGATAATTGAAATCTAAGGAAAGAGTAGTGCACTGTCTTGTTTTGTTCTAGTTTTGCAGTGAAGCTAGGGGGATTGATTTGTGTCCACACTTAACAATTATCCCGATAACACCTATGTATGAAGGAAATTTAGACATAGAATAATTGAATGACTGGATACGAGCAATGGATAAGTATTTCGACTATGAGGATGTCGAAGAGGAGAAAAAGGTAAGACATGTTGTCACTAGATTAAAAGGACATGCAATGCTATGGTGGGATGAACTACAGGCCGACAAGAGGAGCAAAGGCAAGAAAAAGATCAAGAGTTGGGATTGAATGGTAGCCAAGTTGAAGGTAAAATTCATGCCCAAGGATTACCAGATAAATATGTTTAGGATGATGCAGAACCTAAGACAAAGAGGATTGACTGTGAAAGAGTACACACAAGAGTTCTATAAGTTGAACATTAGAGTTGGACAAAGAGAGAGAGACGAAGAAAAAGTTTCCAGATACATTAATGGCCTAAGATATGATATCCAGGATGAAATCAATATGGTGATAGTTAGGATAGTAGAGGACGCAGAGTCAAGATAAGTTGGTTAGGAAGCAGAGTCAACATAACAGAGGTCAAATCTTGAACAAAGGCAAGGGATTTGCCCAAGATAAAGAACAACAGCCCAAAGAAGAGGCGGAAAAAACACATAATCACTCTAAGAAAGGAGGACGTTCCCGAGGAAGGTAGGGTAGTGGTATAAGTTCTTTTCCTAGAGGAAGAGGAAGAGGTACAGGAGGAGAAGTGAGATGTTATGCCCGTGGAAAGACAATACATATGTCTTGGGATTGTCCTGAGAGAAAGAAAGGAGGTGAATATCACATCTCAGAAGCACATAAGCGAGATGCTGAGACATAAGGTGTAGAGTATGGAAGATCCTTGATGATGAAGAAGGTTCTTTTGAAGAAAGAGCCAGAGACTGAAAAACCAATACAAAGGAACAATTTGTTCAGGACAACTTGCAAAACGAAGGATAGGGTTTGCAAGGTGATAATTGACAGTGGGAGCACTGAAAACTTAGTATCCACAGAGATGGTGGAGAAGATAGAGCTGGAGATTCCCATAAACAATATCACCATTCGATATAGATTCCCATTTCCAAGGATGGATGACTTGATGGATTGCTTGAGTGGAGCCAACTATTTTTCAAAAATAGATTTGAAAAGTGGATATCACTAGATTAGGATGAGAGAGGGTGATGAGTGGAAAACAACATTCAAGACGAATGAGGGGTTGTATGAATGGCTTGTTATGTCGTTTGGCTTAACAAATGCCCTGAGTACTTTTATGAGACTCATGAATGAAGTGTTAAAGGATTTCATTGGTAAGTTCGTGATTGTATATCTGGATGATAAAATGATATTTATCAAGACTAAGGAGGAACACTTGAGACATTTGACATTGGTGATGAGGAGGTTGTAACAAGAGAAGTTGTTGATTAATATGAAAAAGTCCTCTTTCATGAAGTCAAAACTCATTTACTTGGGTTTTGTCATTTCTTCAAATGAGCTGAAGATGGATCCCGAAAAGCTGAGAGCAATCAAAGAATGGTCGTCACCAAAGAGTATCTTTGAGGTAAGAAGCTTCCATGGGTTAGCAAGTTTCTATCGGAAGCTCATTAGAAATTTTAGTTGGATTGGCTCTCAAATGATGGATATAGTGAATAAGAGACACAAGTATTTAAAATGGACAGAGGAGGATGAGAGGAGCTTCAACATATTGAAGGAGAAGATAACTGAACAACTTATTCTAGTTTTTCCGGATTTTGGAAAGACATTTCAAGTAAGATGCAATGCGAGTGGGGTTTCAATTAGAGCGGTATTAAGACAAGACAACATACCTGTTGCATATTTCAATGAGAAGCTGAATGAAGCCAAAAGGGAGTACTCCACATATGACAAGGAGTTCTATGCCATAATTCAAGCCTTGAAGAAATGGAGACATTATCTTGTACCAAAGGACTTTTTTTTGTATAGCGATATTCACGCCTTACAATTCATAACCAGACAAGAGAAGTTAAACTAGAGACATGCTAAGTGGATAGATTTTATGCAAAATTTCACTTTTTTCATTAAACATATTTATGGAAATTCTAACAAGGTTGTTGATGCATTGAGCAGGAGAATTATGATTCTGCAGGAATTTCAAGTCAAGACCTTGGGGTTTGACGACCTTAAGGAGATGTACCATCGTGATCCAGACTTTGGAGAAGTATATGAAGCATGTGTGAATCTTGTGCTCAGAGATAGAATCTAGTGGTCCAAATATCTGATTCAGGATGGGTTGTTGTTCAAAGGATGTCAGTTGTGCATACCAAGATTCTCGATGAGGGAGAATTTTCTAACGGAAAAGCATAACGGAGGTCTAGCCAGACATTTTGGCCATGACAAAACATTTGGTCAATTAGCTGGTTCATATTATTGGCTGGGTATGAGAGCGGAGGTGAAGAAATGTTTGAACAACTGCAAGATTTGTCAGTATTCCAATGGGAATAAGCAGAACACTGGGTTGTATCAGCCATTGCCTATTCTAGAGAGGCCTTGGGATGAAATAAGCGTGGATTTTGTATTGGGATTGCCAAGAACACAAAGAGGAAGCGATTCCATATTTGTGGTGGTGGACATATTTTTGAAGATGGCACACTTTATCCCGTGTCAGAAGACTAGTGATGCAACACATGTTGCAAATTTTTTTTTCAAAGAAGTTGTGAGACTCCATGGGTTGACCAGGATTATAGTTTTAGACAAGGATACCAAATTTGTTGGTCATTTCTGGAGGACGTTGTGGAAAAATTTGGGGACAGAGCCATCTTTTAGTTCTGCATATCATCCATAAACGGATGGACAGACCGAAGTGGTGAATAGGATCTTAGGATATTTCCTGAGGAGTTTGGTCATTGAACACCATAGTCAGTGGGATCAGATTCTAGCACAAGCGGAGTTTGCATATAATG
The DNA here is from genome assembly GCA_009831015.1 of Picea engelmannii. Classification (NCBI taxonomy): domain Eukaryota; kingdom Viridiplantae; phylum Streptophyta; class Pinopsida; order Pinales; family Pinaceae; genus Picea; species Picea engelmannii. The sequence continues at coordinate 675,049 of ML778047.1, forward strand.
ACTCAGTGAACAGGAGCACTGGGAAGAGTCCATTTCAAATAGTTGATGGGATGAATTTGAGAGGAGTGTTAGAGTTAAGAGATCTAAAGCAAAGTGAGTTTAGAAGTGCGGGAGCCAGAGATTTCGCTGCAGAGATGTAGGAACATCACAATAAGATCAAGGAACAATTGAAGAAGAGTAGCAGTGAATACAAGCGTAGAGCGGATCAACACAAGAGAAAAATTGAATTTGAAGTTGGAGACCAAGTTCTATCACATTTAAGGAAATAAATATTCCCAAGGGGAACATACAATAAGCTAAAGTTGAAAAACATAGGGCCATGTAAAATCCTGAGGAGGTTTAGCAAGAATGCTTATGAATTAGAACTACCAGAAGATGTGGGTATATCGCCCATATTCAACATTTCAGACCTGTATCCTTACAGGGAAGATGGAGCTGAAAGATCTGAAGATCAAGGGAGGATCTAGTGGGAGAAATAGATTTCTATAGCAGAGAAGTCGTAGATGGAAAAGATCATAGATCAGTGTGTTGGTAAGAAGACCAGAAGGAAGATGTATTTTGAATACTTGGTAAAGTGGAAATGATGACAAATAGAATATGCCAGTTGGGTTGGTGAAGAAGAGATCCAAAATCATGGAAAATTGGTACAGGAGCTCATGGACAAGAGTCCATGAATTTTTCAGCCAAGGGAGTATGATGCAAGAGCATCGCTAGCAAAGCACAAGCGTGAAAGACAAATCTGGGCACACTAGCACATATTTTTGAAACATTTTGAATTTCAAAAGATCAATGCATTAATGTAATATCTAACAAACTTTTTGAGTTACGAATTTATTTAATGGTCGGAGGCTAAGCCATCACGTAAGATCGATGGGGAATGTATTTTGATTTAGTGTGAAGGATCGCAATACATATTTGGAGCTTGCGCTCTTATATGTCTGACTCGATATTGATAGTAATAAGTGCTAGGTAGTTGATAACATTCAATTCCATTTAAGATAACATAGAGTAGTGTTGTCCCTTGACCAAGTTTTGAGGAACACTTGGTCATATTTGACTGTTTTTGGACTTTGACAGTCTGTCAAAGATGGAGCACCAGGTGAAGCAGAGATCACAGGATCTCGACCCACTTTTAGGGCCTTTTCTTAGGGTTTTGGGTTAATGTAATGGGAAAGGGATGTTGGCCCATGGGTTTACCCATGTTTTAGGCCTATTTTGTAAAGTATAAATAAGTAGCTAAGCAATGTAAGAGAGAGAAAGAAGATAAGATAAGTGTTAGTAAAGGCTTTGTGTATATTATGTGACCGACTTGCAGAGCTGAGTGCAAGTGTTGTAAGTGTCGAGTGCACGGATTGTAAGAAGGCTCTGTGCTAGATCTACTCGGGGAAGGAGGATTTGGCGAGGTGCACGCAGATCTCTTGTCCTATGCGGAGTACAAGTGTGAGCTATGTGTTGTAACCTGACTAACCAAAGATAATAAAGAAGAAGAATACTTTGTGGACGTAGCCCTAGGGTGGGGGTGAACCACAGTAACCTTGTGTGTTATGCTTGGTGTTTCGACCTAATGTGTTGGTTTCTTTCCATGTGTTATGCTTGATATGATTATGCTATGTGCTTTTCTATGATACTCTTAGATAGATCCACTTTGCTTTGTGCTTCTTAGATGTATGAGTGTAGATTTGACATATATGAAAGTGTTGAGTGCTAAACCTACTTTGTTGTTGCTAAGTGCTAACTTAACCTAGATCCAAGTGAATGTTGCGGTGCTTTGTGCCATCTGCAGAGTGCCTTGAGGGTTAAATACTGATGAACGATCTTTTCTAAAGTACTTGCTAAGAGGAAGAATCACATATCTGTGTCCCAGCTAAGGTTGCAGACACCTGAGTCTTACAACCACCCCTGCCTCTACCTCGGGTGAGACTTCATCTGCTTTGCAGGTGTTGCCGAAAGGGCCGGTAGTTAGGGTTTTGTTGGTGCACTATTGAAGCATTGAACACTGGGTATGCCCCTGTGCCAACAAATGGTTCCGTTGCCGAGACTTGAAACTGTGATTGCTAGGAACTGAGGAAGAAGAAACTTTGTGCAAAAGGAAGCTCTGTGCATGGATCTGTTGCCCTAGTGCACAACTTTTTATGCGACCTGTGAAGCTTTGTGCCAGAAATAAGGTTAGATATTAAGAAAGGAAGATCATATCTGAAGAAAAGAGGTAAGATCTGTAATATCTGTGCTCTAATAAAGGTAGGATTAGTCAAAAGTTCTTAGAACTAGAAGCTTTGTGCTATGTAGAAGTAAGATAAGTGATTTGTTTTTTGTTTCTAGAGCATGGATCTAGGTATGTTTGATAGATTCTGTCCTAGATTAAAAAATAGGGCAGTAATAGATGAAATAAAGTTTGATATGAATAGATTTGATAAGTATAATGATAGATATGTTATACCTATGCATAGAAAGAATGTCTAGACTAATAAGTGGATGCAAGATCCTAGAAAGAAATTTTTGCAGGCTAGCCACTATGATCCTAGTGCGCAATACAAGAAGAGTTGGGGATCATTGAAGAAAAAGAGAGGATTAACTCTTTGTTACAGTTGCAAAAGACCAGGACGTCTTACTAAAGAATGCCCTGGGAGAAAACCTAGTTGTCTTTGTTGCAATGCTTTGGACCACGACGTATTGGATTTCCCTAGAATGATCACTAAGTTGGAAAGGATGAATCTGAATCAAGAAGACCATAAGGAAGATCCAAAAAAGGAAGAAACCCAACAAGAATCAGAGAAAATATTAATATGGATAAAAGAAACCCTGAAGGAACATAAAGATGACTGGTTACCATAGATCTTCAAAGAAAAGGAGCAAGTCGAAGCAAGAATACGGGACTTCGATATTGACTGTATTCTTGATGAAGAAACACAAGTGAACATTATTCCAGAAAGAACTTGGGAAGCTATAAGAAATCCTGCCATGATCCCTTCCCTAGGAGGAACAAGTTTATTCAGAGGAAAGCTAGTAAACCTATGTGGAAGGCTCGCCCGGATACCTATGATTGTCAATGGAACTTCGACAGAGGAAGACTTTGAAATTATTAAATTTATTGAAGACAACGCCCCGTTTACCATGCTCATAGGAAAACCTTGGATTGATAGAGAACAAGCCAGACGAAAAGAGGAAGAAGAAGTTTTGGAACAGGAGAAGCAAGAGTTAAAAGACTGTATGACTAGAAGGATCACGCACTTGATTGAAGAATAGAAGAACCGGTTGTAGATATTTAATACTAGCAACCACGATGTCAAGGATAAGAGAACACTAGAGGATCCACAGAAGATTGAGTTACCTATTTTCAATACAGAAGAAGTATTACCCAGAAACCCTAGGAAAGAATTTCAACAACGCGAAGCAACTAAGACCACAAAAGGTAAGCATCAGAATGGTAAAATCATTATTGAGACAAAGCTCACTAGGAAGAAGGCTAGAAAGTTAAGAAAGAAAAGGGTTAATACTATAAGGTTACAAGAGGTTCTAGAGGATACTTCGCAAAAAGAAAAATTGATGAATTTGAGCTTCGCCGAGATATCAGAACAACGACATAAAGTACTTCGCCATGATGAAGCAATATAGCCGTTGGGGCCGATATATCCATTTGACTTCGCTTTGAATGAGCAAGAAAGCAATAAAGGTTTTTCATCCAACCGTTGAAAAACGCCAGAACGGGCCGAACAAGAGTTAATGAAGGATCATACCCATTGCAAACAGACCATTGCTAAGTATCCCTACTTAGTCTATCACACCACGCACTGAGAATACTTTTTGCTAAGTGAGAATTTGAGCACGAAACCTGAGATTAATTCACCCTGAGATCATTTCCTTGTCCCATATTATTCATTGTAGTCCCTGAATTATTTTCGCACCCAAGCTAGCTGGCCCAAGCTTGTATGTCGGACGAGCTCAGCACTGCTGAGAAAGAAGTTGAAGAAGTTTTAATCGACTTAATGAATGAGAGAGAAATGTTAGAATGAGAAGTGTCTACAGGTGTATAGGCATCGTCCTTGAGAGAATTTCCAGCTTCCCCCTCCACTGCTTGAGCAGGACCATCCTGACTGCCTTTGGAAAGTCGATCTAAGCTCGGAAATGACTTCGCCACTGTGAAGATGATCCCAAGTATCTTGCCTAGATATATCCCACTACTGAGCGACACAGTGAATCGAGACACTGTACCCAGAGACTTTGACTACACTTTGGTCACTATGTACCTCCCAAAATGGGTGCACGCAGTTCGTGCTGACCAGGATAAGCTCACAACACTGAAATTTAGTGATTTTAACCTTAGAGATCGCAAAGTTTATAGTATGCTAGCCCCGCACAAGTACTTAACTATCACAAAAGGGAGGAACCCGAAGATTGTCCCTCTGCAATGGACCCATAACCTCACACAGTCAACCCTCCTCAATGTAATGAAGATTCTGCATTTCAGGAGGCATCAGGAAGTGAATGCATGCGTCAGATTGTTGCTGTCCTGCTACCACGAAGGATACTTATGGTTGGATCACCGAATCACGGTGGCTCCAATTCTGATCAATTGGATCACAGGGCTAAGCATGTAGGGCCCTGGCCCACATGAATTTTACCTTGGAAAGACCACAGATCGCGCTCTCGCCCAGTGAATAAAAGACACATATGGAAATGTAGAGAAGGGCACGCGAGGCTACAAGGTAGCCTCCATTGAGAATGCAGCAGTGCACCTCGATTTCCAAATGATCATAGGGAAGTTAGTCCGCAAGAACATAAGCACACAGGTGAATGGATTTGTAGTTGACCTCGCAAGGAAGTGCGCGGAGGGACTACAAATGAACTGGGCGAAGTACCTTGTAAATCAGCTAGAGCTTGACTGTATAGAAGCACAAGACCAAGGGTATGAGTTCCACTTTAGTTGGTTGCTCATACTCATCGCTTTCATCGCATGGGAGCTACCAGAAGGTGCCACTTTTCTGGAGATCGAACCCTTTGAACCATTGACCATGAAGTTTTGTACACTGTGGTACTCCAACGACATGAGCAAGCAGTGGCAGTCCAATGTCATCTTCCATGCTTATTACAACCAATTAAAGAATGAAATCCAGTCTACACCGCGCCTTACACCAAACACACTTCATAGGTTTAGACCTTTGATCAAATTCAGCATGGACCGCCACTTCACCTATATCACAGCGTGCACGGATGAGCACAAACAACAAATCCAGTTATACTACAAGTTTAAAGAAGAAGACTTGGAGCAGATTACCAAGGAATGGTCGGCGGACCTCCTTGTTCCAGCGGACCCCGCAGAAATGTACGATGTGGAAAGCCCTGAAGCTATATTGGATACACCTGGATCGAGCAATACTAAGAAGGATGATGAAGCTCAAGATATCCATAGTACATACACTAAGACTACTTCGATCTCACTTGCGCATGGAGGTGATAGTGAAGAACTAGGTGGCACAGAGGTTGAGCAAAACAAAGGTGAGGTTACTCCACCTAGAGAGGAGGAGGAGCCCTCTAAGAAAAGGAAGGTCACCCCACCAAAGCCCTTATCCCAAAATAAAACTAAGTCCACCCAGACTACGTTTAAGACTACCCTCACACAGAACGACTTCAAATTCTTGATCGTTGCACTGAATGATGCCTCACTAGAGATCGCAGAGAGGCAAGAAGCGAAGCAGGAGGAAATATTCAACCGAATCAAGGGTGCCCTTCAAGAAGTGCAGTAGGCACTCCAGTCCAGCCGAGATGATTCTACTATGCCCTTGATGATGAGAACAACAGGAGCAGGTGATGAGCCCATCCAATTACACCAGATCGTCGAGAAAGTCGAAGCTCGCCTTCGACAAGATCAAGAAGACACAACGCAAGCCACCCAGGCTTTGGCACAAGTACAAAGCGCACTTATAGTACAACAGAGGAAGGAAGAACATGAACAACTTGCCTTACAAGCAAAGTGGGAGGAGGAGAAAGAATAGTTACAACAGAGCAAGGACCAATTGCTAGAAGAACAACTTGACGTGCAGGAATGAGTTCACAAAGCACTTCACTCTGTGACGGTCATTGAAGTGAAGATTGAAGAACGTGCCCCACAACTGGTGACACAACTTGAAGAAGTAATCCAACAACTTCAACAACACATCATAGATCTAGAGCTTTGAACCGTGCCCGAGACTCCCCAAGAAGTCAGAGATCTAAGGGAGGCAACTTCCCGTAGCGCAGTTGACAGGTTAAAAACCTTGGCTTTGGAATGTAAGTAGTTGAGCGCTAGAAGCACCCAGACTTATGAGAACCTCATAGAGAACCCAAAATTGCAGACATTAGAGGCGCAACTCCAAGAAGCAAAGCAACATGCATATTCACTACAGGCGCAACTGAAGGCCTTGACCCCAGTCGAGAGAATGAAGTGATTTCCAGAACAACGCACCACCCAACAACAGGTACACATGCTGCAAAGTAAAGTGATGGAAATCTCTCAACGACTTCAACCCCTCCGAGAGAAAGCATGCCAACTATTCACTGAAGTTGAGAGCCAGTCAGTCGAGCTTGAACAGGTTGTCATCACCACAAAACAACGCATGGAAGGACCATTAAACAACGCAGTGATCCAGGAGTTCACTGAGCAAGAGGTTGTTTCACTGCAGCAGGTTGAAGTAGCTTGGGCCAAGCTCGAGACATTTGAATCGAAGTTGATCAGACCAGAGTGACTCGGGATGAGTCACAGGTGAGTGTTGGGGGCCTGTTGGCCCTTGACCAAGTTTTGAGGAACACTTGGTCATATTTGACTGTTTTTGGACTTTGACAGTTGTCAAAGATGGAGCGCCAAGCGAAGAAGAGATCATGGGATCTCAGCCCACTTTTGGGACCTTTTTTTAGGGTTTTGGGTTAATGTAATGGGAAAGGGATGTCGGCCCAAGGGTTTACCCATGTTTTAGGCCTATTTTGTAAAGTATAAATAAGTAGCTAAGCAATGTAGGCGAGAGAAAGAAGATAAGCTAAGTGCTAGTAAAGGATTTGTGTATATTATGTGACTGACTTGTAGAGCTGAGTGCAAGTGTTGTAAGTGATGAGTGCATGGATTGTAAGAAGGCTTTGTGCTAGATCTACTCGGGGAAGGAGGATCTGGCGAGGTGCACGTAGATCTCCTATCCTATGCAGAGTACAAGTGTGAGCTCTATGCTGTAACCTGATTGACCAAAGCTAATAAAGAAGAAGAAGACTTTTTGGACGTAGACCTAGGGTGGGGGTGAACCACGGTAACTCTATGTGTTATGCTTGGTGTTTTGACCTAATGTGTTGGTTTCTTTCCATGTGTTATGCTTGATATGATTATGCTATGTGCTTTGCTATGATATTCTTAGATAGATCCACTTTGCTTTTTGCTTCTTAGATGTATGAGTGTAGATATGACATATATGAAAGTGTTGAGTGCTAAAACTACTTTGTAGTTGCTAAGTGCTAACTTAACCTAGATCCAAGTGAATGCTGCAGTGCTCTGTTCCATCTGCAGAGTGCCTTGAGGGTTAAACACCGATGAATGCTCTTTGCTAAAGTACTTTCTAAGAGGAAGAATCACATATCTGTGTCCCAGCTAAGGTTGCATACACCTAAGTCTTGCAACCACCCCTGCCTCTACCTCGGGTGAGACTTCATCTGCTTTGCAGGTGTTGCCGAAAGGGTCGGTAGTTAGGGTTTTGTTGGTGCGCTGACGAAGCATTGAACCCTGGGTAAGGCTTGAAGAGCACCTCTATCTATAAAGCTTTGTAATATTGTCCAAGTAGAGGTTGTTGATGATCGTTGTTGCTGCAGATACATGAGAACTGAGCAATAGATGAATCTATCTTGTGTAGGTTGAGTAGTGAAGAACATTGTATGTATGTATACAGATTCAGTTGGATGAATATAATAGAGATATATTGTCCCAAATGTGATCCAGATTATTTTCGGCACGAAATGAGAGCGGAGATATAATAAAGAAATGCACAGATATATTGCATATATTCAATAATATAACATAAATGTATCAGAGATGCAACCCTAAACACAAATATACAGTAATACACGATTTCTATTAATCAGAGAAATGTATAGAGACTGTAAAAATACAGAGTGAAAGACTCGCTAGAATGGTGGCAGCTTATCTCTGAGAAGAGATGTGATGGCTACTCGCATTCGCAAGAAGATCATTACAATGAGGCTCTGAAGGCCCTTTTACAATAAAAGGGAATGCCAAAATTCCTAGAAATCCAAAAACCTAACCCTAGGAGATGAAGCGCCAAAAGTCATGTGGGCCCCGTTTGGGTAAGTGAGTACATCAACTTCCCGGGGTCGTAACTTTTGCATACGATCTCCGTTTTAGGC
>ML778047.1:685677-735548 GCA_009831015.1 Picea engelmannii
GATCCAGATTATTTTCGGCACGAAATGAGAGCGGAGATATAATAAAGAAATGCACAGAGATATTGCAGATATTCAATAATATAATAGAAATGTATCAGAGATGCAACCATAAACACAGATATACAGTAATACATGATTTCTATTAATCAGAGAAATGTATAGAGACTATAAAAATACAGAGTGAAAGACTCGCTAGAATGGTGGCAGCTTATCTCTGAGAAGAGATGTGACGTCTACTCGCATTCGCAAGAAGATCATTACAATGAGGCTCTGAAGGCCCTTTTACAATAAACGAGAATGCCAAAAGTCCTAGACATCCAAAAACCTAACCCTAGGAGATGATGCGCCAAAAGTCATGTGGGCCCCGTTTGGGTAAGTGAGTACATCAACTTCCCGGGGTCGTAACTTTTGCATACGATATCCGTTTTAGGCGTGTGATAGCTCGTTGGAAAGGTATTTTCGATGAGATTCATTGAGAACCTCAATCTCAGAAAATCTTCATTTGGACCCTCAAAATGGCCCCAGAAGATAAAACCTACTAAAAATAGTAAATTGCCAAAATTGCCAGAAAGCCGTTTTGAGCCATTTGGAAAAGGTGGGTGGCCACCAATATCCACCTGGATCAAAATGTGTGTTGATTATGTGTCTATATGAATGAATCGTAGATTTAATGTTATTTTTCAATACTCTGTTATTTATGTTCTTAGATCTATGACTGCATTTGCTTTGTTGAATGTATGAGTCATTGTGAGGGGTAGATAAGTTTCAATCGTATCTTTTCACTGAGCGAGTGCAAGGTGTGCATGGTGTTCAAAAGGAGTGCTTGAACAAGTCTGTTTTAGACTCGAAAGATCATAAAATATAGTGAAACTCATATTTATGCAAGGAGTGCATCGACGTCCGCAAGGAGTGTGTGATCGAGTTTTTAGACTCGAAATATTAGAAAGGATAGCGTGATTTCAGTCATAGGAGACAGAAGAATTTGGAGAACAGTCTTCAGGACTGCGTAGCCATCCACAAGGAGAATTTGACTGTGGAGGAAATTTGTTGCAAGGCGTGCACCAATCTAAATCTTGACTAAGTGTCAAAGATATTGTTCAGAGGAACAAAGGAAAAACCGAAGAAGGAAATATCAGGAGGGAGAGCAACAAAATTATTCAAAGAGAGAAGTCCCTGAAGTCTTCAATGAGAGTCAGTGAATGATAGATTTTCTCTTGGAGGGAGGAAAACGATTCCATACCATTAGATCTGGTAAAGTTGCGAGGAGGATAGATGTGAAGTGTTTCGGTACTTCAGAGTTCGACAAGTTTGGAAACTTGGAGGAAGTGGAATCACGAATTCTGAAGTCGCAATTCAATCTTGACCATTGATCGCAGAAGATCACATGGCAATGGATTAAGGAATTAGGGAATCAGAAGATCATAGGTTTGAGGGAGGAAGGCCTAGAGTTTCGCGAAGTCACGAAGTACGAACCCTAGTGGGGCCGACGGATCTGAGGAGAAGCGTGGCATAAGTTCAGAACCTCGGAGAAGAACGCTTCGAGGAAGGTTGAGGGAAGGATTTGGGATATCCCCGAAATCTGAACTATGAAGAAGTAATCCCACAGTCATAGCCGTGGTCACTTGCGGAAAAAACCTGTGTGTGTGGGTAGATTAATTTTGGGTGTTCGTAGAGACCCAAGGAGTCACTCTGACTCAGTATTTCAAACGATCCAAGACTGGGAGGTCGAGCAGCCTTTGGAGGGAAGGGGGTTTGCGACAAAGCTCCTTTGAAGTTTAATATGGGATGGAATAGAGAGGAAAAGTTTTAGGATATGGTGAAGGTAAATTGGTTGAGCTATGATCCTTCATAGGAGTTCACTTCTTGTGAACAATTTGTAAAGTCTTTGAAAAGAGTTAAGAAAAAATTGGCTAACTTGGTAGGAAAAAGACACAAAAAAGGGGATGGTCAGAGTCAATTTGGGATATTGATAAATGATTTAAGGATTTGATGGGTAGATTGACATTTTAGATCCCTAATAAAAAACACCAAGAATGGTTTATTACAGGTATACTACCACACATTCACCAATCATTGATTCAACAGAAGGTTGCATCGCAGCGTGAAGTTTTGGAGATTGCGATGAAGATGGAATCATCTCCTATACGATATGATGGAGGGATGGTGAAATTCCATACATAGTTAGTTGCATTGACCATTCAATTGGTAGATATTACAGAAGGGAAGGAGAAGCGAGAACAAGTATGGTGTACCAAGTGTAGGACTAAATCCCACCATAAGGAAGAATGCTCAACATTTGCGCAATATTTTGCGGCTGGAGCATTGAATCCATTACTAGGAGGGGGATACTGTGAAATATGTAAAAAATGGGGACATCATCCGAATGAGTGTCCATTACTGTAAAAATACCAGAGTATGCCAAGGAACTTATTTTGTAACTTTTCCAAGTTAGTAGGGAATGAAGAGAATGATTGTCACAAATTCAATTTGATGAGAGATAGAACTTTAGATATGTATAGAATTCAGGAAGAAAATACTACGAAAGAAGGAGGTGGTCCACAATATAAAAATAAGAGAGGATTTAATCCAGCAAACCGAGGAGGATGTAGCAGAGGTCAAGGTAGAGGAAATTTTCACAGAGGAGGTAGAGGACCAATAATATGTTACAATTGTAATCAACCGAGGCACTTAGCTCAGGACTACCCGAATCCTTGTACAACCTGCAAATACTATAAAGAACTAGATCATGTGATAGAAGGATTTCCTCAACTACTTTTGAAGTGGAAAGATAGAGGGAATCAGAAACATAACCCAAATTAGAATGTACAAAAGATATCATCCGAGAAACACAATGAAAGACCTAGAATAACAACTATTATGAATGGAGGAGCTAGACCATGGGCTGATGTGATGAATGGAGGGAAGCAAGTTGAGAATTGGGTGAGAAAATCAACAATACATATGCCAAAATTTGACCCTCAACAAGCAAAGGAGACGTATCAGAGGGGAATAAAATAGATACTAGGACCGATTGGGTAGAATCAACATCATTTGTGCCTCAGGTCTGTGATTGTACCATACCAGAAAAGCCACTTGAGAAGGTAAGTACTCTAAGAGAGTTTCTGAGAAGTTTCATAGAATTGATGAAAGATGAAAATGCATTGAATGCATTACGTGAAATGATTGATCATTGTGCACAAGAAGGGAAATTCCTTCCGCACAGAGGGTAGTGAATCAGGTATTGTGTAAAAAGAGGACCAATAGAGAGTTCAAACTAAGTGCACAAATTGGGGAATATGATGTGGATAACATTATTTTAGACTTGATTTATGATGTAAATGTGTTACCAAATAAAAAATGGGAAATGATGGGGAAACCCAAGTTGATTTCATCTCCTATCTAGTTAAGATCAGAAAACCAAAAAAATATATTCCCGATTGACCGATTGACAAGAGTACCTATGAATATAGATGGGGTGCACAATGTAGAATATTTTGAACTGATCGAGATCGTGGATGGAACTCAACCATATATAGCACTGATGGGAATTTAATTTCCCTTTGACAATCAGACGATCATTAATTTGAAAAGGGGGGAAATGATATTTGAGGTAGGAGACCTTAAGGTTACTTCACCATTAGATTCGACAGAAGGAAAGAGGTATATCGAACCAGCTAGAGGGAACATAATTGACAAATTGTATAATATGATTGCATGAATGTATGACTATGTTAACCCCACTACAGATGGTGCACTCAGTTCGAGAAGAATTATCTCATGTGCATCAGATTTAGAGGAAGGTCTGCAACATTGGAAACATAGGATGCACGAAGTATCAACTAGATGACATGTAGACATAACTTGATCATTGCAGTGGATTGGAACAAAGTTATGTGATCCACCCAAATATGATAGTTTGACTGACATAGAATATTTTGTACAGGTGTTTGAGTTGCAAATACCTGAACAAAAAATACTGTTGGCATTAGATGTTATCTTGAAGGCCACTCCATCTAGATGGTGGGTTGCACACAAAGAGGGAGTGGAATACTGGTTGCAAGTAATATTTGGTACTGAGGTGGAATATATTGTGCATAAGTATACATGGGTAACTGACCTAATAGATCATTATGTGTAGTGTAGACACATATGGGGATCAATACTGAAGAAGGAACATACACACAAGTTTATACATACATTGGATAAAGTTCCTAAGAATTGGTACCTGGAGTTGGAAATGAGAAGAGAAAAAACAAGTTGGGATGAGTTGACTCAGAGGTTCAAGGTAAAATTTACTTTTGAACATGAATCTCCAGTAGTATATGCATCCCTATAGGTCATTCGAACCAAGACTGTTTCTAAATAAGGGCCAATGGAGGTGGTACCTATGTGTAGTGTGCACAAAGCTTCTATGAATGTCCATGAATTACTAGAATGTACCTGAAACTGAGGGGGAACGCGTAGTAGAAGGGTCAGAGATTGAATCCGATGCATATACACAACCACTAAAGACAAAGAAGGTAAATATTGGGAAAAGGAAAACCTAAAGTTTGCACAGATATGAGATTATTGGAATGATGAAAATAAGGAGAAGATTGCATATTTACTATGTGAGTATCAAGATCTATTCCCAACTACATTCTCAAAGATGAAGGGGATAGCTGGGGAATTATGCGAAATGAAAATTCCTTTGAAACTAGATGCTAATCCAGTGCCACATAGACCCTACAGGTTAAAACCGAAGTATAAAGAGAAGGTGAAAGAAGAGATCGACTGAATGTTGGAAGAAAGGATTATTGAACCAGTGGTGGAATCATATTGGATAAGTCCAATGGTGGTACAAGATAAGAAAACACGAGGAATCAATATTTGTATAGACCTAAGGAAGCTAAATGATGCATGCCTGGATGATCCATTTCCAACACCTTTTACGGATGAAGTGATAGAGAATGTAGGAGGGTAGGAGACATATTCTTTCACAGATGGATTCTTAGGATATCACCAGATAAGTATTATGTAGGAAGACATGTATAAGACTACTTTTTCAATAAAGTGGGGAAGTTATCAGTGCACAATGATCCCCTTTGGACAAAATAATGCACCTACAATTTTCTCAAGAGTCGTTGTCACAAATTTTAAGGAATTTATTCATAAGTTCCTTGAAGTGTATTTAGATGATTGGATTGTGCTTAGTCTATTGAAATATCACACATAAGTACTCTGAATAATGTTGGATAGGTGTAGACAATGTCAGATTTCACTGAATTTGAAGAAATGTATTTTCTATGCTCCTTTGGAATTTTGTTGGGCCATGTGGTATGTAAGTAGGGATTATTAGCAGATCCTACCAAGATTGCAGTGATTTTATATTTACAACCACCCACTTCAGTCAGATAGTTGATAAAAACCCTAGGTCATACATGAAGTTCATTAATGGTTATGCGCAGATTACAACACCCATGGAGAAGTTGTTGAAGAAAGAAGCTAAATTCTAGTAGAATGAGGACTGTCAGAAAGGTTTGGAAACATTGAAGTAGAAATTATTTACTGTGCCAATTTTGATCATCCCATATTGGAAGAAGGAGTTCCATGTTCATGTGGATGTGTCATCCATAGCTCTAGGTGCAGTATTATCTCATCCAAGAGAAGGAGACATATACCACCCAATTGCATTTGCAAGGAAGAAGTTGTCAATAATAGAAAATAATTACACTACCATAGAACAAGAAGGATTGGAAATGGTATATGCACTATAGAAGTTTAGACATTATTTAATGGGTTCTCACTTTAATATGTATACCGACCATTCTGCACTAAGATACTTAGTGAACAAGCTAGTATTGGGGGTAAGAATATGTAGATGGATGTTGTTGTTCTAGGAATATGATTTTGAGGTTGTTGTGAAACCAAGGAAGTTGAATGCAAGACCGGATCACTTGTCACACATACTCTTAGGAGAAGATGCAAGGAATCTATATGAAAACTTGCTAGATGCACACTTATTTGTAGTTAAAATGGTGGACGACTAATTCACAAACATTGTGTAGTTTCTAAGCACAAGAATGGCCCCGCCATACATGACAGTGGAGAAAAACAAATAATTAGTGGTTAAAGCAACAACCTATCAGTTAATTGTAGGGAAATTATACAATTTAGATTCAGATGGAACATTGAGACAATGTGTGCTAGAGCATGAAAGGCCAATGATACTCTTAGAAGTGCATGAAGGAATTGCAGGAGGAAATTATGCATGTAAAGAGACAACGCATAATATTTTGTGCATAGGGATTTGGTGGCCCACACTTCATAAGGATGCTAAAGAATACTGTCAGGCATGCGATGTTTTTCAAAGGGTGGGAAAGCCATCCAGAAGGGATGAAATTTCTTTACACCCACATGTTATGTTGCAGGAATTTGATAAATGGGAAATAGAATTTGTTGGTCCGATCAAACCACCAACTAGAATATCAAGAACTAAGTATGTAATCACTGCGAAAAAGTATTTGACCAGATGGGAAGAAGAAGCACCGGTCATAGATTGCACCGTAGAGACAACTATGAGGTTTCTATTTGAGAATGTAGTTACATGATTTGGATGCTCATGCATTTTACTCGATGATCAAGGAACACACTTCTTAAATAGGATGATTGCATTATTGATTGAGGAATTTGAAATTCATCATCAGAAGAGTATGTCGTATCACCCTTAGGTCAATGCGACAATAGAAGATTTTAATAAAATTATGGAGAATGCTTTGGGAAATATCTATAATGTAGGAAGAGATGATTGGGACATAAGGGTTCCTATAGTATTATGGGCATACACGACTACAAGAAAAAATTTGATAGGATAGGAACCTTTTAGGTTAGTCTATGGGAAAGAAGCAGTAATTCCTATGGAGTTTATTGTTCCTATCCTGCGCATTGCAATGATTATTGATCTTTTAGACTCTAGAGCAGTAGAGGAGAGATTGTCATAGTTGGTACAACTTGAGGAATATTTATTTTTCGCAGGGTTCTTGTTGGACACACCAAATACACTGAGAAGGGGGGGGGTGAACAGTGTAGGGATGTTTTTCCCAAAACTTCCCTCTTACACAAAACTCATTAGTTAGAAATCACCATTTACTCATTACTTATTTTTGTCATTTATAACCAATTAAATGTGAACATATATCAACAATATATCATCAACAAATCATCACCACAAGGAACACAAAGAACACAAGATGTATGTACAAATTTCTTTTTACTACAGACTACAATCCTTGTGTTATCAACAACAACTGAATAGAGTACAACTCTACAAGAGCACGAACTCTATAATGCAAGACTCAACTTACACCCTCAACACCAATTGAGATGAGGCAACAATCCTCAACATATATCAATCTGTCAACAGGTATGTGACCTGTCAGTAGTGAAACACACATATGTACGCACCCTACCAGTAGTACAACTCGTGTATGTACACAACCAATCTGTACTACAACCTGCGCATCACATCTGAGCAACTAGGGTTTTCTTTTCATCACACACTCAAATCTTCTGCAACCTTCAATCACATTCTTTTCTATCTCTCATTGTCCAATATGACCCATAAACAATCACAACACATCCAATCTCTCGAACAACTTACTCATTCTCCTCAACCATACAATATGAATGCTACTCAATCATGTATAAGAAATAATCATACTATAGAAATCATATTATTATTGAATCATAAGAGTTTTTCTCACTCTATCAACCAACACAAACCACATCACAACATCCATACCAAGAATGCCTTAAGCATTTACTACACAGCAAGAAAGAGTATCCATCAAGACAACAATGTAACCATACCAGAATTTCTATGGAAGATCTGAGCCCATAGAATGCAGATCTGGAACCAACTTCAGTCTTCAAGAGCCTGGCACCATCTCACACACAAGTATTCATGACTTCATCCACTGTACGCGCCCTGTCCTCATTCAACCCACATATGTACGCGACCTGGCTCACTACAACCCATGTATACCTAAAAAACTAGGGTTTCTGAACTTCCAAGACTTTTGTCGTCATGATCTCAGACTTACTAAAACTTTGATGCATCCATGAGATCCTCCAGATCTCTTCTCTCTCAGAATATATCTTCAATACATGCTCAAGAGATGTTGCTTCACAAGAGACCCTTGCCTCTTATTCATATTATCCAAGTAGCTTCCTTAGAAGCATCTTCTAGGTCACTTAACCCACTTCTAGGTCACTTAACCCATTTCTAGGTCACTTAACCTATTTTCCTCTTTTTTAGGGTTAACCACTTTCCATAATTAGAAAGTTCTCCATTTAAATATTCCTCCTTGACTTTGTCACCTTTCTTTACCATTTAAATAATAATTTCTTCTTTGCAAGCTCTTTGACTTCTTTGACCTTTTGGGGCTTCAAGCCCACATATGAGGGTCCTCCAACTTCGTAAGGCCATAACTCTCAAACCATGAGGAGTTATGTGACATTCCACATACCACCAGAAATGGCATGGCAAGCAATATCCATATAGGATAGTTTCACTAACAAATTCATTGATCTTCATTTCATTATTCCACATTTAAGCATGGGTTCTCCAACCATACTTCTAGGATAACTCAACTGTAAAGCATCTTCCCGTGAGGGATTTCACCATAAGAGAACCACTTTGGAGTTCATCCATTTTTACTCCTCATCAACAATGATAAGACAATAATAATTCATCTTTACATCAATTCAACAATGCATCATATACCAATGAAACCACATCGATCCATCTTCATCTATGCATCATGTATCAATGATAAATCATTGATCCATATTCATCTATGCATCATATCAATGAAATCATATGAATATGATTCCACTTAACATCAATCCATTCACATCAAGGAAAATACATACTTCATCAACAAACTATGATAAGACATTGTTCATTTGGCATAAATCATTTCACCTAAAACCTTTTACCTTTGACATCATTCAATCATCCTTTGGAATCAATCAATTCCTTTGACATCAATCAATCAGTTGACATCAATCCTTTGACATCAATTAATTAAACCTTTGGTATCAATGACAACCTGATCCAACAATCTCCCCCTTTGTCATTGATGGCAATACCAACATTGATGTCAACACGAATCATTGATGTCAACATGTAGACAAGGCATTTCTCTACATCAATAGTCATCAATCACATCAATGTGACTATCTCCCCCCCTTTGACATCAATGACAAAGGGTCATTTTCCCCTTGGAATTATGCCTCTATGATCTTTCTTCAAATATAGGGCTCTTTCCTCCTAGAATCACGGGAAGAATAATGACTCACCTATGGGTATGTCTCCCCCTATCTTCTCAAAAATATGAACAAAATGCTTCTGCTACAAATGTTATTGCTCAACCAGATCATATATCAACTTCTCTTTCTATAATGATCCTTGGACCTGTTCATGCATCAAACTTGTTCCATAGAATACATCATGAAGCAAAATATATGTCAACAATGAAGTAGAGGATCATGAATAAAAGTATCAACCATGTGCATCTTGTACCAAAATGTGTGCTCACCATGTACAACACCCATGTAAATCAACCATGTACATCAACACCATACAATGTGCCAAAAAATATCATCAATGGAATGTATCAACCATATGCTAAAAACATGTGCCAATGGTGTATCAATCATATGCCTCTACCAACATTCCAACCATGTGCATCTACTAATATTCCCACCATGTGTCATATCACTTCATGATATGTCTCGACCATGAACCAAATATCACAATCATGTATCTCAATCATTCCATATGTCATGTACCAAAATATCCATCAAATATGATTCTAATAATACATCATAAGACATATCAATCAAACTCAAATATGTACCAGCCATGTACCCCAACAGATCAACCTCGATCCTCCATTCACTACAACAAATACTAAGCATCCAACAATACATGTACTAGTAGTGTGCTTCAATAGAACAATGACATCTCTA
This sequence comes from Picea engelmannii, assembly GCA_009831015.1. NCBI lineage: Eukaryota > Viridiplantae > Streptophyta > Pinopsida > Pinales > Pinaceae > Picea > Picea engelmannii. The sequence goes on from ML778047.1 coordinate 695,692, forward strand.
GCTACCATCTTAAAGATATATCACATAACCAAGGTACAATAACTTCACTATCATAACCAACATTGTTCTTCAATAGAAAAAGCCTCAATCCATACTCATGGGTTAGTGCCATGCATCCAAGATAGCCTTTCATTATATATCATCACCATACATAATCCAATATGTAATCATGAAAACCTACAGCAAACAATGTCAGAACCTGCAACAAACTTTGTCAGACCCTGCAACACAGAGTTATACCATCACATCAAGCTGCAACCCATGTGCATAGACTTTTTCCCAAGGCTTTGCCACATATAGGTGGCCTGTTGCACAGACAGCTCGCGTATGCACGCGACCTATTCAAGGTCATCCCGCGTATACCTCAAAAAATAGGGTTTCTAAACCTCCAACAATTTTTCCGTCATGATCTCAGACTTACCGAAACTTTGATGCGTCCATGAGATCCTCCATATCTCTTCTCTCTCAGAATAGATCTTCAATACATGATCAAGATATTCTTCTTCACAATATACCCTTACCTCTTATGTATACTCTCCAAGTAGCTTCCTTAGAAGCATCTTCTAGGTCACTTAACCCACTTCTAGGTCACTTAACCCATTTCTAAGTCACTTAACCCATTTCTAGGTCACTTAACCTATTTTCCTCATTTTTAGGGTTAACCACTTTCCATAATTAGAAAGTTATCCATTTAAATATTACTCCTTGACTTTTTCACTTTTATTTACCATTTAAATATTCATCGTTGACTTTGTCACTTTTATTTACCATTTAAATAATAATTTCTTCTTTGCAAGATCTTTCACTTCTTTGACCTTTTGGGGCTTCAAGCCCACATATGAGGGTCCTCCAACTTCATAAGGCCATAACTCTCAAACCATGAGAAGTTATGTGACATTCCACATATCACCGGAAATGACTTGACAAGCACTAACCATCTAGGATAGTTTCACTAACAAATTCACTGATCTTCATTTCATTATTCCACATTTAAGCACAGGTTCTCCAACCATACTTCTAGGATAAATCAACCGTAAAGTGTCTTCCCGTGAGGGATTTCACCATAAGGGGACCACTTTGGAGTTCATCCATTTTTACTCCTCATCAACAATGATAAGACAATAATGATTCATCTTTACATCAATTCAACAATGCATCGTATACCAATGAAACCACATCGATCCATCTTCATCTATGCATCATGTATCAATGACAACTCATTGATCCATATTCATCTATGCAGCATATCAATGACATAATATGACTATGATTCCACTTGACATCAATCCATTCACATCAAGGACAATACATACTTCATCAATATACTATGATAAGACATTGTGCATTTAACATCAATCATTTGACCTCAAACCTTTGACCTTTGACACCATTCAATCATCCTTTGGAGTAAATCAATTCCTTTGACATCAATCCTTTGACATCAATCCTTTGACATCAATTAATTAAACCTTTGGTATCAATGACAACCTGATCCAACAGTTCCACCAACAAGTTTAGAAGGCAAGGGAAAATACATGGCATGATAGACATATTAAGAAGAAAAAGTTTCAAGTGGGGGACTTAGTATTAATATATGAAAGTAAGTTCATGCAACATCCAAGAAAGTTTCAAATTCATTGGTTAGGACCATATGTGATTCAACATGTGATGGAGGTAGGTGTTGCATAGTGGGAAACACTGAATGGAGAATCCCTAGGAGGCATGGTGAATGGAAGTCGACTGAAACTCTATAGAGATGGTCGACCGTCTATGCATTAATCTGAGCTTCGCAAGACCGAATGTACCATAGTAGTGTATTATAGCAGGAAAAAGAAAAAAATAAATAAAAAGTGGAAAAATAGAAAACAAAAACGAAGGAAAAACAAGAAAAAAAATTGAAATAAGTTACAATGAGCGTAAGGGCGCAGAAAAGGTGAGTGTTGTGAAAATAAAAGAAACAGTGCAGAGACGGTTATGTGCATACACACGGAACACGTGGAACAATACCTTGACGATCATTAAAGGCATTAAAATGGAGAAAAAAATGGTTAAAGAGTGTTATTGACAAGTCATAAAGACAATGCATAACCATAAATGGAAACAACTACTAGGGATCGTGACAGAATGGAAATACACAATACAAATACAATGAAAGATATGGTAATAAAGAAACATTAAATCAAGCATTCATCACATCACTAGTGGATGAGATAGTTAATTCAGGCGCAAAGGGTCATGGACAACTGACGAAGGGGCACAAAAGTCGTGAAGGGTTGACAAGCTTTTGTTATTGTCACTTAGAGTTGCACATGATTACGAGAGAACCAAGAAAATTATTGCAGAACTGAGAAAAACCCTAGAGATGAAGTAGTTATCGCTGATAACCAGTTTACAGAAATGGAACCACCAAAAGCAACAACACCCATACCAAAGAAAGACCAAACAAGAGCACAAATAGTAGAACCATAGGTTGAGGAGACTCTTGGAGCATCATTGTCAGAGCTGAGGTTTCCTTGAGATTACAATCCATCAAGGAAATATTATGCCCCACCAGTGACATTGCAAAAGACTCTCTACTACAAATTGGTGATACCCGACATCCCAGATAGATTCATTGTGGATGAAGACATGTTAGGGACAATGTTGAAGCTCAAATATGCGTACCATGATATTACAAACATGACGAAGTTCCTTGAACTCATGCTACACCACTACTTGGAACTAAGGAGAGATCCAACAATGAAACAAAGAATACCAATGCCAAAGGTATGGGCCAAAGGATTAGAGTGAGCAGGCATACTAAACATGTTCGACATTCCACATTTTGGTCGAAGCAATGAGGTGAATGCATGCGTCAAGTTTCTCTTAACTTGTGTGCATGGAGGTTATTTATGGCTAGATAGGACAATATATATAGATATAGACCTGATTGCAAGGATCACAGGCTTACCAACATACAAACAAGATCCAAACTCCCTGTTTGCAAACAAGAAAACTAACAAGACTCTGTCAGAGGCAATGAAGGAAAAATTTCATACAGTTAGAGATGTATGTGGGTTAGATGTGGAGAGAATATGCAACCCAATAGTAAGGATTGCAACATAGGAATTGGTATGCAAGTTACTGAGGAAATATAGAAAATACCAAGTTCTAGCAGGAGGGATAGCCGCAACTGATAAGTGTGTCGAAGGGGTCTCGATGAGATGGGCACCTTACTTATTGAACCAATTACTCATCGATTTCTCAGAAGCACAATATAGAGGCATGCAATTCCATTATCCATGGATACTAATTATGATTGCGTTCACATTGTGGGAAGAGCTGGAGGATGCGCAGTTCTTGGGACTCAAAGGTAAGCCATGCTCAACAACTAAGTATCATAAATTTTGGTACACAAATAATAGAAGAGGACATATTGACACTAACGTGGTATTATTCATGTATGGATAAAGGATTCATAAGTGCATCTAGGATACACCATGCATTTCACCATAACTAATAGATGCATACACCCCGATTGCATGGTTCAGAGAAGACCAACATCATATATATGTATAGGTAAAAAAGGACCTAAGAGAAGAATGGGTCTAGACAAAATAAAAGATCATGGAAGAAGATATCCATCTAGTCATGTAGGATTGGGATCCAAAGTGGAAGATTCCAACAAATGGAACAGAGGCAAAGCACCCTAATAACGAAGCAGAAGAATAAGGTGATGTACAGGGAAAAGAACAGGGTAGAGACGCAGAACACGTGCAGGAAATAGTCAGAGAGAGGAGGAAATACAAGGGAAAGGGGCCAACCCCACGTGCGTGCAAGAACAAGAAGTCTCACATAGATCCATCCATTTATACTCTAACATATGATGACATTGACAAAATCGACTATCAAGTTAGGGATGTCACAAAAGAAGCAATTGAGCAAGCGTCACATAAATAAGAATAATTGTACCAAAAGGTGAAGTCACATTTGAAAAAATGGTAGCATCTCTTAGAATCATCAAGGATAATATCAGAGTGAAAATATAGCGAAGAACCATCAACAATCATGACCGGGGAGGTAGGGGAAAAAAACTCTTACTTTTCACAGATGGCAATAGGGCACATAGTTTTGAAGATATCACCAAATGTAATCGAATTCCCAACACCCGAGATGTAGGAGCAAGTACAATGATTAAGTTACCTGGACGTACTCATTTCATGGATTCCCACATCCATACTACAAGGATTGCACATCAGTATTTCGCAAGAGATACAGTTTCATGTACAGTCAACATCAAGTGAATTAGAGAAGGTAGGGCAGAGAAGATAGAGCTTCAACAAGAGTACATAACTACTTTGTAGGAGAAGAGCGTGGATGAGGAAAAATCTAATAGCATATTGAAGGAGAGGATCGAGGTTGAGGAAAAGGAAGAAAGAATATTGAAGGAGAAGGATGGGGATGAGCAATAGGAAGAATAAATATAACATGCCATCCAAAAAATATTTAAGGCTATTCTAGAAATGCCAATGGTGGTATAAGATACACTTGAAGAACAAGTCTCAAACATTAGGGAAGTCATTAAAGGCTTATGCACCAGGATCAAAGACTTGGAATCACACACCACACCATGAACACCATCAAAGGAAAAGGAATAAAGAGAAAGAACCATTATGACAGTAGTAGAAAGTATTAAGAGTCTGGAGGAGGAATGCACAAATCTATGCGAGGAAAGCGCACGGATTTGGAAAAATATGATGGAGGATCTATAGATGAAGGTTATGGAATCTATATTAAGGGATGTGTAGGAAAAAGTACAGAAGGCTTCGGAGAACATAAGTACGCTACCACTAGTGGAGTGCATGATGAACATACTGGCACAAAGACAGTCATACAATGAAATAGAAAAGATAAGGGACCAACAAAAGATTCTCCAACAACAATTAGTATTGTTGCAGGACAAATAACTAAGGGTAATAGGGGAATTGGAAGTTGCACAAGGCAAGGTAAAGCAGGAAGCACATGATATCAAGGAGAATTCATGACCCTGACTACGTAGGTCATAAAGGAAATTTTAGAAAAAGAAGCAGAAGTCAAGAAAGAAGTCACGACAACAAAGGAAAACTTCCAAAAGTTCATGGAAGCTTTAAGGGGTGTGACATAATAGGATTAAGTGGCTCAGGATGAGCCACATGTGAGTGTTGGGGGCCTATTGGATAGGCAGTTCAAAGAATGAAGAATGAGGGTACGCAAAAAAAGTAGTTAGGCATGCAAAAACAAATAGATGTGAAAAAGCAGGAAGGACAATAGTCGGGAATGTAAAGGCATCATCCACGTGAAAAGATAGGAAAAACAAGCATGAAAAATGAGTTGTCATGAGTTTTAATCATGAGGTGTCATAGGGTTTTGGGATAATAAAATAGGGGTTTTCGCCCTAAATTCTATGTATAAACATGTAATGGGTTGGGTAGAATAGGTTGCTGAAGGAAGAAAGTTGTTTCTATTGAGAGAATATATTGAGGATGAGAGAGATTCTATATTTGAAGGTTTAGGGAGAATTTTTTAAAGAGAGGTTTGCACTACAGAGCAACTAGGAAAGATGGGGAAATACATCATGATGTATCTATTGTAAGCGTAGTGCGCAAGCTTGAGATGATTGCACAAATAATAATAAAGAATCCAGTCATTGTGGACGTAGCCCAAATTTTGGGTGAACCACATTAAATTATTTATTTGAATGTCTTTTCATGCGACTGTTCATGAATGTTTTGTTTATGCATATCTAGATCTAGATCTATGTAGTAGATTATTGATGCATAATAAAGATGAATGTTAGAGTGAATATTTATGTTGTAATCTATGTCACAATGATGTTTCATAATTGAAGTTTACTAATTAATCAAGGGAAAGAGATACATAATACTGCACATAGGGTAGATAAGTAAGAATGAACATGATTATAGCCTCCCATTCCCTCATCCCTGTAGAAATTTGGTTCCTACAACCCCAACAAATGCCTCGGGTGAGACTTCACTTGCATGTAGGTGATGCCGAAAGGGCCAGTTTATACAGGGTTTGTTGGTAGAATAAACTGAATCTAGGGTCTTACAATCGCACGCCAACAGGGATAAAGTTTGACTCCATTCTAGATGGGGGAAGGAGATGGTTTAGAATGATCCATGTAAAAATGGAAAATAAGGTCACAAGAATACTTAGACCAGGAAAGAAAAATTCCTTCCTTGGTTTTCAAAACTTGGAGGCTAAGGAAATATTAAACATAGCCTAAGTATATCATTTTAAATTTATTTTTAAGGTTGGTTTTCACATGGGTTAAAATTTTAGGGTCACTACTGATGAGGATAAGGTCAACAACATAAAGAACAAGAATTATGAGATGACTTCCTACTTCCTTGGTATAGACATTAGGGTCATAATGACATCTAGAAAAGTTGGTTCCATGAATAAAGTTCCCCATTTGGCATACCAATATTGAGGATCTTTCTTAAGACCATAAAGATATTTCTTAAGGTGACAAACAAGGATGTAATCATTCTAGACATATCCAAGAGGTTTTTCCATGTAGATTTCTTCTTGCAAATCCCCATGCAAGAAGGAATATTTAACATCCATCTGATGGACCTCCCATTTAGTTGAGGCAAAAAGGGATAGAACAAGGAGGATGGAATTTGTTTTGGTTTCAAGAGAAAAGGTTTCATTATAGTCAATTCCTTCAACTTGAGATAATCCTTTGGCTACTAACTGATGCATACTTATTTATATACAGACATTTACATCTAACAAGTTCTCTTCCTTTTGGAGGAGGTACAAGATCCCAAGTATTGTTTTCCATTAAAGAGTGGTACTCTCCATTCATTGCTTTGTCCCAATCTTGATGACCATAAGCTTTTGCAAATCTCTCTATATCATGGGTCTCTTCAACATGATCCAAAAGGGAGGAGGATCATTTGAATTGTGAATGTGTCCGACATTGATCTCTAGGATCACTGACGACATCACTAGTTGCTTCTCGTGTTGAACATACCCATATGAGAAGTGGTGGTACTGCTGCAGGTTCATGTCCAATGGACTCATCTAGATGAAGGTGAGCAAGAATAAGTCTATTTTTATCCTCATTGTCATCATCTAAAAAAGAAACCAGAATATGAATAAAATATGGCATAAAAATCGAAGATGGATTTCATCTTACAGGTCAAAGATGGCACAAACACCGAATTAGACTAGCATTTCGAGAGATTTTCATCAAATTTAACATCTCTTCTAATAATAATTTCCTTGGAATGAGGTTGAATAATTCAATAGCATTTGACATCTTCAAAATATCCAACAAAAATTCACTTCTCACTTTTAGGTTGCAATGCTTTCTTTTTCTCATCAAGAATGTGAGCCCATGCTATACTACCAAATACATGGAAGTGGCTTACATGTGGATTAATTTTATTCCATGCCACTTCTAGTGTCATATTTTTTAAATCCTTTATGGGAGTGTGATTTACTATGTAATTTGAACATTTGTTGGCTTCCACCCAATAATAAATACATAATATTTTAGATTGAATCATACAGTTAGCCATTTCCTTTAATGTTCAATTCTTTCTCTCAATAGCACCATTTTGATATGGTGTATATGAAACAATATGTTGCATTTTAATTCCCTATGTAGTGGAATAACTTGTAAATTTGTTGTTCACATATTCACCTCCATTGTTTGTTCTTAAACGTTGAAGTTGATGTATAGATTTTTTTCTACAAGGGACTTGTAGGCCAAAAACTTGTCAAAAAATTCAGTCTTTAGATTTAATAATTAAAACCAAGTACATCTGGAGAATTCATCAATAAAAGTTAAGAAGTACTTTCACCTAGATATAGAATGAGAAAAAAGCAAACCACACAAATCATTGTGAACAAGTTGCAAATGGGACAAGGAGTGCCAAGAGGCATGTTTGTCAAAACTATCATGATGATGTTTTCCGAGAACACATCTGACACAAAAACCATCTCTGCAAGAAACGAGAGGAAGAACATGTAAGTTTTAAACCTGCAAATTAAAGCAATGCATATAGATTCTTAAGAAAAACAGAAATTAATCAATGGCTCATTCACATAGTACATAGATTTATACCGGATACCCTCAACCAGGGAAAACCTTTCTTATATTCATTATATCAAATTTCACCATTCACCATACAATATATACAATTTTTTTAGGTATTACGTAGATACCAAAACCCTAATCCCTTAATTCAGGATTAATTTAGAAAACCACTAAAAATAGAAAAAACCGCCCAAAAAATATTTTGGGGCGCTACCCTGAGCTACCGCCCATTGCTGAAAGCTGCACGTAATCAGGGGGGGGCATACCTAACCCCCCTTGGGACCCCCTAGGAAGTGCCCGCTGCACATGACATAAAGAGCACTACTAGAGGGATCGTCAGACGCAGTTGTCGAACCTGACGCGCCGACACACACACATGCAAAGAATATAACATATACCCAACATTCTCCCACTTGTTTTTGTCTTTGCATCCAGGGGTCCATAGGGCTATATATTCAACAATCTAGGGAAGCAATGCCCATTGTTACTCTACACCAAGAGAACATTTCTGTGCTCACAGACTGTCAATAAATCTGCAACATTCTTCAAAGTGTCAACCTTTTCTAGCAACACCTTCTTTTCCTCAACCATGTCTCTCACAAAGTGATACTGAACATCAATATTCTTTGTATTCGAATGATAAGTTGGGATCTTTGCCAGGAATATTTCACTCTGACTGTCACAATCTAATCTCACTACTTTTTGTACCAACCCAATACTTGAACACAATCTCTGTAATCATACTGCTTCCTTGCTCGCATGAGTGACTACCATGTATTCAACTTCTGTAGTTGAGAGTGCTACTACATCTTGTGTTTTTCTCATCCAATTGATTGCTCCTCCAAATAGGTTAAACACATACCCACTTATATATCTTCTGCGATCCAGATCTCCATCCCAGTCTGCATCAACAAATCCATGTATGTCCACCACTCTGTCCAATTCCGGTGTTCCTTGGTAGCACAATCCATAATTGGTAGTTCCACACAAATACCTGAAGACCATCTTTATTGCTGTCCAATGCTCCTTCCCTGGTTTTGACATATACCTGCTCAAAAATCCCACTGCATGTGCAATGTTCGGTCTAGTACAAACCATTGCATACATCAAACTGCCAACTGCATTGGCATACATAACATGGGTCATGTCCTCTTATTATTCTTGTGTCTTGGGACACTGATCTGCAGATAAATTTACACCTATAGGAATAGGAACCTTGATCGATTTACTTCCATGCATATTAAACCTCTGCAATATCGTCTCAATATATTTTTTCTGATTCAACCAGAGTTTCCTATTAGCACGATCTCTTTTAATTTCCATTCCCAAAATGAATTTAGAAGCACCGAGATCCTTCATGTCAAATTTGGAGGATAGCTGTGATTTCACCTCCTTGAAAAAATCCATGTTATTTCATACCAACAACATGTCATCAACATACAACACTACATAAATGAAGTGATTACCAAGCTTCTTGGAATATACATAGTGATCAACCCTGCTTCTCACAAATCCCAATCCAAGGATGTATGTATCAAACTTTTGGTACCACATCCGAGGTGATTGATTTAGACCATATAGTGACTTCTTTAGCTTACAGACCAGCTCTTTCTTTCCCTTCACTACAAATACTTTTGGTTGCTTCATGTAGATTTCTTCTTCCAGATCCCCATGTAGGAATGTTGTCTTCACATCCATCTGTTCCACTTCAAGATCAAAAGAAATACCAATAGATAAAAGAAATCTAATAGAAGTTAACTTAGAAATAGGAGAAAAAATATCACCAAAGTCAATTCCCTCTACCTGGGAATAACCTTTTGCTACTAGCAAAGATTTGTATTTCTCCACTTTTCCTTCTGCATTAAACTTCTTATTAAACAACCATTTGCTACCAACAGGTTTTCTTCCAGCTGAAAACTCAACTATATCCCATGCCTCATTCTTATCCAAGGCATCCATTTCTTCAACCATGGCCTTCTTCCATAGTTTACTATCCTCTGAATTCAATGCTTCCCTGACAGTTTTGGGATCATCATCAGTAATAGATAAAGAAAAATTAAAATGAAAATCAGGTGGACTGTACCTTTCTAGTTACCTTCTTTCTCTCACTGATCTCCTCAATACTGGGGTATGAGGTTCTTCTTCTTCTTATGCTGCTTCATCTTCTTTAGATGATTCTGATTTTGCATCATCCAAGTCTAGCTCTATTTTCTCAAGTTGTTTTGGCCTTGGTAGGAATTCTTGTTTGGAAACATCTTTTACCTCTATGAAAATAACATCTTGACCGCAAACAGTCTTCTTGGTTTCTGGGTTCCAAATCTTATAACCTTTCACACCATCTTTATAACCAATAAAGATACACTTTTCAGCCTTTGTATCCAGCTTACTTCTATTTTCCTTTGGAACATGTACATAAGCATCACAACCAAACACTCTAAGATGTTGAAGAGAGGGTTTCTTTCCAGTCCATACCTTGTGTGGATTTTTATCATCCAACGTTGATGAGGGTGATCAATTGACCAGGTAACATGCTGTACCCACTGCCTCTGCCTAGAATTCCTATCCTAACTCGACACTGCTGAGCATGCTCCTTGCTTTTTCCATCAATGTTATGTTCATCCTTTCTACAACTCCATTCTGCTGAGGAGTGTATGGAGTAGTTTTATGCCTTGCTATACAACACTTCTTACAGAATTCTTCGAATTCATTTCCGCAGAATTCTCCGCCTTTATCTGTTCTCAATGCCTTTATTTTCTTCTCTGTCTGATTTTCTACCAGAGCCTTAAACTCTTTAAATTTATCAAATACCTCAGATTTCTTTCTAAGAAAATAAATCCATGTGTTCCTTGAGAAATCATCTATGAATGAAACATAATACACAGACTTACCTAGTGATGGAACAAGCATAGGTCCAAACACATCACTGTGTATCAACTCTAAGATCCCCTTTGCTCTTGTAGCACCAGATGGGAATCTTACTCGATTATGTATACCATATATGAAATGTTCACAGAAATCAAAATCCAAAGTGTAATTAGCCATACCTTCAACCATACCTTTACCATGTAGTTTTTGAAGGTCCTTTTCTCCAATATGCCCCAGTCTTTGATGCCACATCATGGTCTTCTTTTCTGGGACAATATTGATCTTGGCTCCTTCATTTCTCTGCTCAGGGACAACATAACTGTTACACCCATTAGTATAAGTGCTTCCCAACAACTTGTACAGAGTTCCACACTGACCTCCCCTCATCAACACCATTGCTCCTCGTACCATCTTGCAAGTGTTCTTTCCAAATACAATATTCACTCCTGCATCATCCAACTTGCTTACAGATATTAGGCTCCTGGCTAGTTTTGGAATGTGAAGAACCCCAGGGAGTGTTCTAATTCTTCCATATTTTAGCAGCAACTTAACTCTTCCACGTCCCATGATTTTTGTTGTTGAGTCATCTCCTAGGAATACATCACCACCATCATATTTTTCATATTCAAAGAACCACTCCCTGTGAGGAGTCATGTTGTATGATGCACCTGAGTCGATCAAACATACATCATGGTCTGCATGTGTACCTGTAGATGCCAGGTAAACATCATATCCTTCTTTATTGGAGGTTTTCACCTCTGTGGAAGAGATACTATCAGATCCCTTTGGTTTTTCAACCTTCTTAGACTTGCAATCTTTCTTATAATGCCCTGTTTTACCACACTTCTAACATTTCCTCAAAGATTTTCCTGGAGACTTAGATCAACCTGTAGACTTAGATCTCCCCTCTCAAGGTTTAACAGGATTCCTGTCTTGGGTATGACCTCTTACAAATAAAGCATCTATTCTATGACCATCCATTCTTTTCCACTTCATCTCTTCAGATAACAAGGATGAAACTGCATCATCATACTTCAATGTAGATTGAATGGTACTACCTATTGCTACAACCAGATTATCCCAAGAGTCTGGAAAAGAATATAACAAAGTAATACACTTATCTTCTTATGCAATCATAATATTAACAGAGACAAGTTGACTTACTAGAGTATTAAAGGCATTTAGATGTTCTGTCACAGAATCTCCATCTTCCATCCTAAGATGATACAACTTCTTTCGAAGAAACAACTTGTTTACCAGGGACTTTGATTGATACAAATTCCCCAACTTATCCCATAGTTCCTTGGTTGTAGATTCTCCCGAAACATTCAACAACACCAAATCTGCTAGGCATAGTCGAATAGTACTCCTTGCTCTTCTGTCCAACTTCTCCCAATCTTCCTTCGACATACCAGTAGGTGGTGTACTAGTAGTTTGTGTACTAGTAGGTTGTGTAACAATAGCATGTGTGCTAGTAGATAGTGTACCAGTAGGTTGTGTACCATGATCCACAATGATCCATTGTTCTTTGTCTACAAGAATGTCCTCCATCTTCATCTTCCATAGCTCAAAGTTTTTACCATTGAAATTCTCTATCTCTATTCTAGAAGAGATTTTCATTCCTCTTTCTGCACTCAAATCACCACTGCAAAAGCTCCCACTAAACCCGTGTTTATCACAAACCCAAGATAATTTATCTATCAAGACCGAGCCAAACCCTCAACAACAAAGGCGTCCCTATGAAGCCAAAAACGAGCTCTGATACCACATGTAATTTTAAACCTGTGAATTAAAGCAATGCATATAGATTCTTAAGAAAAACATAAATTATTCAATGGCTCATTCACATGGTACAAAAATATTTATACCATAAACCCTCAACCGAGGAAAACCTTTCTTATATTCATTATATCGAATTTCACCATTCACCATACAATATATATAATGTTTTTAGGTATTCCGTAGATACCAAAACCCTAATCCATTAATCCAAGATTAATTTAGAAAACCGCTAAAAATAGAAAAAAAATGCCCAAAAAATATTTCGGGGCGTTGCCCCGGGCTACCGCCCGTTTTCGAACGCTGCGTGTAAATAGGGGGGGCCATACCTGGCCCCCCCTGGGACCCCCTAGGAAGCGCTCGATGCACATGACACAAATATCACTACTAGAGGGATCATCAGACACAGTTGTCGAACCTGACGTGCCCACACACACACATGTAAAGAATATAACATATACCCAACAGAACAATCACCATATGTTGATTACATTGTTGCAATGAGAGATAGTTTATACGACCAAACCACTCATGCCAAATTTTTCTCAAGTCATCACTATGAGTACCAAAAATTGATGAAAAATATGATGACCCAAAGTTTTCAAATTTGTACAACCTGACAATATAATCAACAATTCCATTTTCTAGGACATGCTTAGGATCTTTTAAATCCTTGATTACAACTTGGTGAGGTGAAAACTCTACAATTTTACTTTCACCTAAATGAGTGATTTGATACACTAATAGAAAGTTGCAAGAAATACTTGGAACAAATAATACATCATTAAAATGACCACTATCTTCTTGAATTGTTCTAGACCCCACAACACTAAGAGATTCATCATCACCAACATTTTTTTTTTGGTTTTACATTCATTAAGAGCAGAAAAATGTCTTTATCCTTATCCAAATTATAGGATGCTATAGAATCTATAATCCACTCATCAGAAGAAGAAGTAAAAGTTGTATTAAAGAAGAACCAGAAATAGAAAGCGCATGTCCATGAGAAGAAGAAGAAGAATCAAGATTTGTGTTGTGATTCTTCATCCTTGCTTCTAATGTTTTCATCTTTTTAAAACATTTAAACTCCACATGACCATATCTCCCACAAAAGTTGCAATGCCTATCAATATTCTTACTTTTGGAATTTTCTCCTTTGTCACCTTTAGAAGTAGAAGCTAGTTAAGAGGGTTTCGGACCCTATTTTGCTTATTGTTGCAAGGATGTTGTTTCTTGGGATGCTTAGATTTATCTTTCTGTTGGGACATTCAGGCTTTGTTAGATGTTCTTGTAGTGTTTATCACTCCAAGATACAAAATCTTATCTTTCTCTCTAATCAGAGAATCGCCAAAAGACTCAAGAGTGGGTTCTTTATAAGCACTCCCTAGAGCTTCTCTAGTGGCATAAAAGGTAGATACATAATTATAATATACACTACCAATATTAGAAAGAATAACATATATTCATTTTTCATCCTCCAGATCTATTTTACAGCCTTTACATAAAATTGTAAGTTCTTTGAACTTAGATAAATAATATTCAATGCAAGGAAAATCATTGGGACTTAAATTAAATTCATTAATCATTTTCAATCTAGTGATATCAAATCGGATTGTGTTTACCAAACATAGCTTCAAGCTTAGCCCAAGCTCCATCTGGGTCATCAATTCCTTGAAGGTGAAACCTTAAATCAGGAGAGACAAACATTTTGATTAGTCCACATGTTTTTTCATTCTTAAAATCCCATTTGGCTTTCTTTTTAGTATCAGTGGGAGCAAGTTCTTTTTTCAAGGAAATACAGTGCATTCATTTACTTCTTAGTACATCATCCATATCATATTTCCATGAGAAGTAGTTCGTAATGGTAAGAAACATATCACTTGGATTATCCATATTAAAATATGTAGATAATATGGATTTAAAATATGAAATCAATTGTCTGTATGGAAAGCTATCAAAAAAATAGGTTGTTTAAAAAAATGGCACTAAAAATGGACTTCGGATGTGAAATTTATCCACTTTTTAAAAAAGGGATAAACAATGACCAAAGCACCACGTGGCAGGTAGAAGTTGACCCATGTGGTGATGGATGTACAAAAAATTTCCTTCCTTCTGTAACTTTGCCTCTAAGCTCACTTTTACAAATAAGTTACTTATGAAGTGACCCACTTCTTCTATAGAAGTGAAAATCACTTTTACAATGAAGTTACTTTATAAATTAAAGTTGTTCCATGCAAAAAAAGTAACTAGAAAGGAATATTAAAGATAATTTATAGTGATTCACTTTTATAATTTAAGTGAAATGCCCTTTACAAAGAATGCATGAACTTTTTCAAAAATTAACTTAAAAAGAGATTTTAACACAAGACCTCTTATTACATAAACCAACTTTCAATCAAGTGAGCTAGTAAAAAAAAATAATAATCGTAAAGGAGGAGGCAGATGTGAATGTTGTTGTTGTTGTTTTATTGAAGTGTGTGCTTACCCAAAAATCCTTCCTTTCTGTGTGCTCATACAAAAATAACCGAAATTTTGGGAAAAAAAATTGAATTTCAACAACGAGGTTGGTTATCGGTTAGCTTGGTTGGAAAATGTAATCTTTCTCTCTGTTTATGATTTGCTAGGATCAAATACAATGAAAATAAAAGAGAACATGCAGAAAAGTAAACACTTTTCGCTCTGTATATGATTTTCTGAGATTGCATAGAGCACACAATAAAGAGCATACACAGACCGAAAAGAGTACCAACCCGAAAATAAAAATAGAAAAATAAAATATTAACTCAGTGAAAAAAAATGAAAAAGGGCTTATTCAAGATTTATATAACCTATGGATATGACTAAAATTGTCGTATATTGGTCAAATAAAAACCTTTTCTAGTGAAATGAAAATAATTTATAACTTAAAGAGTTCTTCATACATAATGGAATAGTCCTCTCTAGCTAGGAATGCATGGAAATAGTAGAAACCATAAATGTGGCAACACGTCTTCAATATCTTGATCTACAACAAGAGCAAGCCTTCAAACAAGATCTGATACCATGTTAAAAAAAATGGGATATTCCAACATAGGACAAACCTATTCAGTAACCACTCACACAACCCGATCAAAAATAAACACATCGATGTTTTTATGTGGTTGAAACCCTTGAAGACAGAAACAATCCATGACCCCAACCAACATGGCCACTTGAGGCAATATATTAATGAAAAAGAAAAATATTTTACAAGAGAGTTTCTCACAATTGTTCATCAACAAATGACCCTCCATTCACTTTAAATAGAGATCATGGACCAATAGGATATTAAGTCACATATTAATGTAGTTGTTAATATTGAGGAGAATATGAGTCTTCGAATCACTCTATGTCTAGAACATATCGTGATAGTTGAATTACATAACTACAAATGCATACTAATGCATACTAAAGTAACACATTTTAACCTAAAGACACTTTAGATCAAATTGATCTTAACTAACTCCTAAGTGTCTAAATATCCTAAAAAAATGAATTAGAAATGTGGTTAATGCATGTATTTGTGCATTGTCATGGGAAGATAATAGAGTAAACCAACAATGCACTAAACCCAATGATCCAATCCAATTAACATCAATTATGTATGTGCATATAATTTTTGAAATTAATGATTCTCATTAAAGGATAAATGAACTTGGGCGAATCAAATAAAATGGTCTCGACTTGGATAAATGGGCACTTTGGTCAAGAAGCCATTATGAGGCATCTGGACAGGTGTCTTGTGTCCGAAGGTTTATTGGTTGAGGTTGGATTATTCCGGTCTTGGTTTGAGTACCCTTTATATCAGATCATGCCCTTGTACTACTCCAGCTGGAAATTACACCTATTTACAAGCCTTACCCATTTAAATTAAATGGCCATTGGCTGCATGATGATGATTATGTGGCTTTGGTTCATAAAATTTGGAAGGATCCTTGTTTCCTGTCGGAAGGTGATAGGCAGGGCAGAATAGTGTGGAAATTAAAGGAATTAAAAATCCAAACTAAACTCTAGTATAAAGAAGTTTGTGATCCTAGAAGCTGATATAAAGGAGACATTTGTGAATCTAGTTGGGGATTCTACAAATCGGGGGGCAGAATTACATCTACAGATGCTGGAAAGTAAAAGAAACAAACTATTACGTGATGATGAAGAGACTTGGAGACTCCGTAGTAAGGCGATCTGAGTAAAAAGTGGAGACAATAATACAAAGTATTGTCATAATGTTGCAAGCCACAATAGGAATCAAAAACATGTATGGGAAATCATTGATGGAAATGGCTTCACTCTTATAGACTAGGGAGCGATAAAGGCTGAAGCAGTATCATATTACAAATTTTTTTATAAGGCCCCGTCTATTGTTAATACCAATGAACAAGTCAAGGTAACTAGTCTCTTCCCAAGATGGTTAGTGATGAGGAGACTGACCCTCTTTACAATCCAGTCACTTTGGAGGACCTAAATTTTGTTTTGTTTCAATTTAAAAAAGAAAAGTTTTCGGGGCCAGACGACTGGATGACTGAATTCTTCATTTTCTTTGTTGACTTAGTTGGGGATGATCTCCTTGAGATGGTGGAGGATTCGAGACAGAAAGGTACCATTATTGGGAGTCTAAACTCAACCTTTTTGACTCTTATACCAAAGGAAAACAAACATGTTACTTTCGATGATTTTGGTCTGATTTCCTTGTGTAATATTTGTTATAAAGTGATATCCAAAATAATTTCAAATCGGATTAAGCCAATCCTATTAAAATCACTCTCTGCTGAACAATTGGGGTTCCTACAGGGTAGGCATATACAAGATGGAATATGTATTTCTCATGAGAGTCTTCATAGAAATAAGAAAAATAATATAAATCCATTGGTATTGAAATTGGACTTGAGGAAAGCTTACGACTGTATTGACTAGGATCACTTAATATTGACATTAATAATAGTGGGTTTCAGTATCCAGATGACTAATTGGATCATGGGTTGTGTTACATCTTCATCCTTTGTTGTTTTATTCAATGGCGAGGTGAAAAAATTCTTCAAAAGTGGCAGGGGTTTGCGCCAAGGTTGCCCATTATCACCATTATTGTTCATCCTAGTTATGGAAGGGCTCAGTATTTTAATGAAAAGTAGCATTCTCAAGGGCACTCTAACAGGTATAAAGGTTTCCAGATTGATTAATATTCTTCACTTACTGTTTGTGGATGACGTCCTTATTATGACTAAGGCGACATTAAAAGAATGGATGGAGGTCATCAACATTCTTCAGTTATTCTGTAATGCTTCGAGCTTATTGATAAACCACTCTAAAAATATTGTTCATTACGAAGGTCTAACTGATGCAGAACTGACTCCTTTAAAGGAGCTTCTTTCTTATTCTTTTATCGAGCTTTCAATTGGGTTCAAATATATGGGCTATTACTTAAAGACTGGGGAATGTAAGAATGAATATTGGAATTGGTTAGTGACAAAAATGGAAAAGAATATTGGACTGTTGTGCAACAAGTGGATATCATTGGGTGTTTGATTGTCTTAGTTAAAGATGTTCTAGAGAGCCAGCCTGTATACTGGATGTCCTTGGAGACCATTCCGTGCCCAATTTTAAATAATATTTGAAAATTGATGTTCAATTTTCTCTGGAGCAGTAAGAAGACTACACAACAGTTTCACTTATGTAGATGGGACATTCTTTCTAGACCAAAGAAATTTGGAGGATGGGGACTCTAGAACCTTCCTCTTTTTAATATGACATTATTGGTTAATACTCTTTGGAGAGTATTGGATTATGCTGACATTTGATATAATTTTTTAATGGATAAATATTTATATAATACTATTGTGGTCAATTGGTACATGCAAGCCTCTCACAAACAACACTCTGCATCTAGAATTTGGAATAGCCTCACTAGTGCAGTACATGTGATCCTCCACTAGCAGAGTTGGTGTCCATGATCATGACACTTAATTTCCATTGGCAGGGATCAGATTCTTGGCATGGGTGACAGAAAAATCCTTTCGGACGCGCTAATTACACAATTAAAAGAAAAGAGGATTATTGTTTTGGCACAAGCCACAATATCCCATAATGTTGGTTCTAATTCATAGGCTTGGTTAAGTAGTGAGGAATTGGGATTAGTGGGAGTTTTAGCATTAGAGTGGGAGTTATATCAAAGAGCGCTTATAGGCACTAGCATATCTATCCGGGATACAAACGACACTCTTGTATGGACCGAGGGGACTCTTCCGGGATCATTTCTGTCAAAAACGTTTATTGTGATCTTATATCAATTATGGATTACCTGATTAGGAGTGGTTGGAAGGTAAATATTTGGAAATGGAACATACATTTAAAGATAAAATTGTTTATTTGGATGGCAGTGGAAAAAAAGGTACTAACTTGGGACGCTCTCCAAAAAAAGGGTTTGGAGGGGCCTGGGGTTTGCTATCTCTGCAAACACAATTCTGAAGATATTGACCACTTACTCATTCACTGTACATTCACAAAGTCAATTTGGGCCAGACTAACATTAATCCTTAAGATAAAAAAACTTGGGATGGAGCCTCCATATATGACTGTTTTACCATTTGGAGCAAGGATAAATTAGTTTCCAAAAGTATGGTTGCTCTCACCTGTTGGTACATCTTTATTGAGAGAAACAAATTTATTTTAGAGGATAGGTCACCTTAAATTTCTGCAGTGGCATACAAGATACTTGGGTCTCACACTTGGCTTCTCCAATCCCAGAAACCTACATCCATTAGAGTGTGCACAATCACACAACAAGAAGGATATTCTATTTCTTTCTTTAATGACACAACTATTTCAGGTGGCAAGTGTTGCGGAGCAGGAAAAATCATCAAATTACCAGGTTTGACTGTTTATAAATGGTACATCAACTATGGAGAAGGCACCAACACAAAGGTAGAGCTTATGGGAGTTTGGTCTACACTTACTCTTGCCATTATGTGTTCTGTCCAAAAAATCCAGATTCTGGGGGATTCCAAGGTAATTATAGTTTGGTTAAATCAAAAGAGTAATCTTCAGGCAATTGACATTGAAGGATGGATGCATAAAACCATGGATCTGACCACTTTATTTCAAGGCATTAGCTTTCATCGTATTTACAAGGATTTCAATAAGGAGGCAAACTTATTATGATCTAAACAAGCTCTCTTGGAACTGGAAGGAAGATTATCCTTTTACCAATGGGTAGGTGGGGATGGAGGACCATTTACTCATTTAAACATATTTGAATTATCTTCGGGATGAATTACATCATGTTTATATTTCCACTGGTAGTGGACTTTATATTATGTTTTGTAATTTTGAAGTGTTAAACATTTTCGTCTTGTTTATTTCCTTTTGGCTATTTGAGGATTATTAGTTCACATTATGGATAGATGTGGGCGCTTTTTGTATCGATATGAACATAATGATCCAAAGTTATAAGGATCCTTGATGTTGTAAAAAAAAATATACTTTAATATAACTTTGAGCGAATTTTCTATTGGAAAAAAAGGCCGGAACACTTAATAGAGACAAATTAACATATTAAACTAATATTTGGAGATGTTTTTTTCTCATGCATTCCAATTATTATGTGTCTTCATACGTTATGCGATGTGAGTATTTACCATGATATTATTTTTTCATGATAATTATGATGTTATGTTTCTTATGATTATGTCATGCAATTCTCTATTCTTGTGATGGAGTGAGGTAATTATCATGTGGTTCTGTGATATTTGCAATGCTATGACGATGTTATGTTATCATGATGTCATGTGGTATTTATTATCTGTTTTTTTTATTTTTATGATTATATGAAGATGTTATTATTGTTGATTAAGGTTGGTTGTCAGTGATGTCAACCCTTGAAGAAAGTCTGGTAGCAAAAAGGTTTGGGTAATGGACCCAAGTTTGTTTGATGTAAAGATGACTTATTATTGTCTTGTCATGGTTGATAAGAAGTACAAATGGATGAACTCCAAAGTGGTCCCCTTATGGTGAAATCCCTCATAGGAAGATGCTTTGTGGATTGAGTTATCCTAGAAGTATGGTTAGAGAACCCATGCTTAATTGTGTAATAATGAGATGAAGTTCAATGAATTTGTTAGTAAAACTATCCTAGATGTATAGTTCTTTTCATGCCATTTCCGATGGTATGTGGAACTTCACATAAATCCGCACGGTTAGAGAGTTATGGCCATCTGAAGTTGGAGAACCCTCATGAGTCATATAGAAGCCCCTAAAAGTCAAAATGTTTACAAAAGTAATTATTTTAAATGGAGAACTCCCTAAAATAAGGAAAGTGTAATGCTACATGAAAGTATAAATAAGAAACAAGTCTCTCTCATTAAATCACACTTGAACACATTGAATATCTTTTGTTGTGTGAGGCTTATTGCAAGTACTCATTGATACATCTGAAGTTGCGAAAGTATGAGGTAATACGAAGGGTTGATGGTGAAATTCTCAGAATTACAGTGAATACTGAAAAACCCTAATTTATGAGGCGTACACGGGCTGACTATGTATAGGGTGCGTACATATTGAGGTGTACACAGGCTGACTGTGTGTAGGGTGTGTACATGTTGGTAAATCCATGAAACTTAAGAAGATGAAGATGCAAAGGTTCTAAATTTTGAGATCAAGCTCCCTAGAAGGTCAACAGTGCTAAGATACATCATATCTATCCTTTGACTCAAAAGGTATGTCTTATTTCTATGAATAGTTGGATTTTGATGTATGCATGAGAAATGGTTATGAAGATTTGAGGATTCTCCCTAGAGAGACTAGTGGCTACATGGGATATTTTGCATAAGTCAAATATACAGAAATACAGTGCTGGTATATTTATCATTGATACTTCTTGTTGAGGCACATCTTGTATTTCTTGGCATATGGCTAAGGGTTTTTGTGGTACATGGTTGAGAGCTTGTATTTTTGAAGTGGTTGATGTATTGAGAGGCTGAATATCAGAAAGGATTTGATGACTAATATCATGTGAGGGTTATTATACTTGTTCATGACTACACACACCTATATGACACGTGACTATAGAGAGATATGTATTATTTGGGTAAAGGTTATGTATGAGGATGCATATGCAGGGTACAATTACAGTCTGGATATAATGACATGTTACAGATCTATGTGAAAGAAGTTACAAAGGGTTAGAAGCTTTCAAGAGAAAGGAAACCCTAGTTTTCAGAAGGCATATGCAGGTTGCATAACAATTTGTTTGCATACATGCACGGGATGCATAACAAATAGCGTGTGTACATACGCGTGTTGAAGCACTACAGGTCGCGTACCTGTTATATTTTTGTTGATACATGTTCATTTCTAGTATAGATTGATTACAGGGCAGTTGTACAGGTTGGATGTAGGTAAGTGGTATAGATTGATACAGTTGTACAGTGGTATATCTCACAGTGATAGTGTGACAGTGGTTCCATCATTCTACTTCTACTTTAGGGCGGTTGGACAGGGCAATGATAGGTGGTTGTAGCCACCTTCCGGTTGTAGCCAGAGAATATAGGGGGTTGTAGCCAAAGAATTGGGGAGTTGGAGCTTACCTTAGGTTGTAGCCTAAGAAACTAGGGGGTTGGAGCCTCCTTCCAGTTACAGCTAGAAAACAAAGGAAGTTGGTGTTTCCAATGAATGTAATTCATCAAGACATATAAGAAAAATCATTCCGTGGTGTTCTCCCGCTTTGGGTTTCCACGTAAACACTGGTGTACTGTGTATGTGTGTGATTGATCATTTTCTCATTGCTTATTTACTTTGTAACTATTGGATGATAATGATACATTGATATAACACTTGTATTTTGGTGAAAAAAGTTTAAATTTCTCTATTACTGATTCAACCCCCCTCTCAGTAATCCAACAATTGTAATCAGAGCAGGTTCCTTCAGAAATCAGTTTAACCACTAAAAGGTAGATTATGGAGAGCAACAACTTGTATAAAAATGGAATACCACAGTTTAATGGACAAAAGTATGCATTTTGGAGCATAAGGATGAAAACATATATATAAGCACAGGGATTTAAAATTTGGCAATAAATTGTAGATGGATACATAGTACCAACAGTTCCGCCAACAAATGAAAAAGCAATGAAACTCGGTCAAAATAATTCCAAAGCCACAAATGCACTTCTAAATGGTTTTAGTGAAACGATATTCACCAAAGTTGCACATTGTAAATCCGCTAAAGATATTTGGGACAAACTTCAAAATATTTATGAAGGAGATTCAAAAGTCAAATAAACGAAGATTCAAATTTATAGAGGTCAGTTCAAACAACTTAAGATGAAGGAAGATGAGAATATTGCAGCTTATTTTTTACGAGTTGATGAAACAATAAATGAAATCACAGGATTTGGAGAAGAAATCAAAGAATTTGTAATTGTTAAAAGAGTACTAAGATCTCTTCCTATGAGATTTGACCCTAAGATATCAACACTAGAAGAAAGATCAGATCTAAACTCAATAATAATTGACTAATTACATGGAATCTTCACAGCATATGAAATGAGAATTGAACAGGAAAATCCAGATATAAAAGAAGAAACCTTCAAAGCATCCAAAAAGTCAAAGAAAAAGGGAAAGCAAAGAGAAGAACATAGCAGTAGTAGTGACGTCTCGGAAGATGATGAAGAAGTGGCCAACTTTGTCAAAATACTGAACAAGGGAACCGATGGTAGGTATAGAGGTAAGCTTCCTTTAATTTGTTTTAATTGTGATTATATTGGTCATTTTTCTAAAAAATGTCCTCATAATAAAAAGATAAATGATGAAGGTTACTCAAAAGGAAAACAAACATATAAAGGCAAAAGAACCACAAAGAAAGTTTTCAAGAAAATCTTAGGCACCAAAGAAGACAACTCATCATCAGATGAAGATGAAGTCAGTGACAGTGAGACAGAAAGAGTTTTATTCATGGTAGTAGAAGAATATGATAAAGAAGACTCCGAAGAAGAATATGAATACGTCAAAGAATAAATTGAAGAGACATAAGTTGAATACCGAGAGGAATTAATGTTTGCCATAGAAGTTATCAAAAGAGAAAAGAAGAAAAAAAAAAAAACTACAAGAGGAACTAGACAAGAAAGAAGACACTCAATAACTAGAACAAATGATCACAAATTTGAAATTTCAAATAGAAGAAGACAAAAGAATTGAAGAATCACTCAAAGAATAGCTAGAAGAAAAAGACAAGATCATTGGAAATTTGGAAGCAGAGATTGTCACATTAAAAAAGGATCTTCAAAATAAAAATATGCAAAACAACTCAAAAGTTTTGGATGACATTATCAACAGTAAAAAATCTCATCGTGACAAGTCTGGACTTGGATACAATCAAATAGAAAAAAGATCCAGTTCCAAAACAACAAAGGAAGAAACATATCCAAAAATCTATGCAGAAACAATCACGGGAGATAGGAAGATCTACAAGGAAGATTACAGGGACACTCCTCCACTGAGAAGATTCATATTTCAGAATCAATAATTGACAGATAGGCCTCGGGAAGAAGAAGAATTCATAAGAGTACCTCCTTTCAGAATATCTTTAACTCCCAGGTATCAAACCATCTTTTTTTGGTTTATGTTATGCACGTAATAATTTTGGACATAAAGTTGTGAATTGCATAGCTAACAATAGGAATATAAACAACTTTGAAATCCATACACAAAAGGGTTATCCAAGAAGGCCTAATGAAACACAGAGAAGAAGTTACAAATGGTTTGAATCTTTGAGCACTAAAGTGGAATGTTACAAATGTAACAACTTTGGACACATGGCCAAAGATTGCAGAATGACAGTCCCTCCTACAGAACCACAACAAAATAACAACAATCACAGACAAGAACCTCAGAAAAGGACATGGATAAGAAAGCAACATCAATATAGCAATGAAGAATGCACACTCGCTCTACAAGCTAAGCAGAATAAACGTGGTTGATATGTTGACAGTGGCTATTCAACACACGTGACATGTGATAGAGAAAGGTTTCTTACATTGAGAAAGGAAAGATATGGATCAGTCTCCTTCGAAAATGATGATTCAACTAAAATCATTGGAAAAGGCACAATCCGAATTGGGAACAAGAATACCAAGGCATAAAATGTTCTACTAGTATAATATATAAAACATAATCTTCTAAGTGTGAGTCAAATGTGTGACCAAGGTCATAAAGTTACTTTTGATTCACAAAAGTGTGAGATAAGAAAAGAAGGTTTAGGAAAATTGATTGCTAGAACTACGATAACTTCAAGAAACATATATGTGTTAAGTGAAATTGGAAATGAAAAGTGTTGTATAGGAAAGGAAGATGAAAGTTGGCTATGGCATAGAAGAATGGATCACATACATTTTGATAACCTTGTCAAAGTCAGCAAAAGAGAAGAAGTTAGAGAAATGCCCCAGATCATGAAACCAACCAACACTTTATGCAAGCATTGTCAACAAGGAAAACAAATAAAGACCAAGTTCAAATCAAAGGAATATTCAACGACAAGACCACTGGAAATTGTGCATACTAATCTAGTTGGACCAACTACAACAAAGGGTTTAAAAGGTGAGAAATACTTTATGTTATTAGTTGATGATTATACAAGAATGTCTGTAGTTTTCTTTCTCAAGAATAAGTCATAAGCTATTGAAAATTTCAAGATCTACAAGGAAATGGTTGAAAATGAAATGGATTAAAAAATCAAATGCTTGATATCTAATAATGGAGGAGAGTTCACTTTGAAGGAATTTATGGACTACTACAACAGTCATGGAATAAAAAGGAAATTCTTCGCTGCTAGGACACCTCAACATAATGGAGTTGTTGAAAGAAAGAACAAGACAATATAGGAAATGGCTCAAACAATGCTAATGGATTCCAAATTGACAAATATATTTTGGACATAGGCAGTGCATACAACAATTCACATTCAAAACAGAGTAATGCTCATAAAAAACACTGATAAAAATCCCTACGAGCTATGGAAAGGAAGACCAACAAATGTGAAGAACTTCATAGTTTTTGGAAGCAAATGCTACATCAAAAGAGAGGATGGAAGAATGGAAAAGTTTGACTCTCATGTGCACAAAGGAGTACTTTTTGGTTACTCAAGTACAAGGAAAGCATACAAGTGTTACAACCTAAGATTGAACAAAGTTGTGGAAAGCATCAACGTAACAATTGATGAAACAGGTAGACCACAATTAAAGGAAGAAGAAAATGAATTAATGGAACAACTTTATGAAGAAGAAGTAGAAGAGGAATATGAAGAGAACCCAGAAGAAGAAGAAGAGCAAGTTCAACAAGTGCCTCCAAAGACATCTAGCAGACGAGTACAGAAGAATCATCCTTCAGATCAGATTATCAGAAACAAAGATGCATGAGTTGAGACTAGAAGAAGAATCTGTTCACCAGAACAAACGCACCTAGCACTCTCATCTACAATTTAACCAAACAGTTTTGAAGAGGCTAACAAGGATGAATTTTGGAATAAGGCCATGGATGAAGAATTGGATCAAACAAAGAAAAATGACACTTGGGAATTGGTTCCAAGACCAAAGGATAAGAATGTGATCGGCACAAAGTGGGTATACATGAATAAATTGAATGAATATGGACAGGTTACAAGGAACAAAGCTAGATTGGTATGTAAAGGATATGCACAGGTTGAAGGAATCGACTTTGAAGAGACATTTTCCCCAATTGCCAGAATGGAAGCAATCCGATTTATTTTAGCTTATGCATGTTCCAAAAATATTAAAGTGTATCAGATGAATGTAAAATCATCTTTTCTGAATGGGGAACTTGCAGAATAAGTCTACCTTGAACAACCAGAAGGATTTCAGTTGTCAGAGAACGCAGATTATGTGTGTAAATTAAAGAAGGCCTAGTATGGTCTAAAAAAGGCTCCTAGAGCATGGTACTCTAGAGTGGATAAATATGCACATCAAGAAGGGTTCAGGAAAGGAAGTACAAACATCAACCTCTACATCAAGGTAAGTCAAGATAATATTTTATTAATTGAATTTTATGTTGATGATGTTATTTTTGGTAGTGATGATGACAGGTTAAGCCAAAAATTTGCAAAGGATATGCAGAATGAATTTGAAATGTCATTACTTGGAGAACTATCCTTCTTTCTGGGACTTCAGATACGTCAAATCAACCAAGGAATTTTTATTTCTCAAACCAAGTATATCAGAGAAATTTTAAAGAGGTTCGGAATGGAAGATTGCAGACCCATTATCACTCCCATGCAAACCAGTTGCAAGTTGAGAAAAGATGATGATTCAAATTCTACATATCAGAGGTAATACAGGTCAATGATTGGTAGAATACTATATGTGACAGCATCCAAACCAGATGTAATGCAGGTAGTTGGACAGGTGGCATGATTTCAAGCGCACCAAAGGAATCACATGAATTAGCAGTGAAGAGGATTTTCAAATATCTCAAAGGAACAAAAAAAATTGGATTATGGTATACAAAAGGAAAGGATCTATCTATTATTGCCTACACATATGCGTATTGGGAAGGTTGTATTGATGACCGAAGAAGCACCAATGGAGCAACGTCCTACTTGAGTGAGTATTTAGTATCATGGATAAGAAAGAAACAATCATCAATATCTTTATCTACAACCGAGGCATAGTATATTGCAGTAAGAACATGTTGTACACAGGTTTCTTTGGATGAAACAAACTCAGACAGATATACAATTTGAGTATGATGAGCCCATTCCAATCTATTGTGATAATACAAGTGCCATTAGTATCTCAAAGAACCTGGTAATGCACTCCAAGACGAAGTACATTCCAATCAAGTATCACTTTCTACGGGAACAGGTTGTAGAAAAGAACATCAGAGTTTAGTATGTGGGCACAAAAGAACAAGTGGTAGACATATTTACAAAGCCACTTCCACGAGAATCCTTTGAGTATCTTTGCCAAAGACTCGGAGTTATTTCTACTCCAATATGAATTCTTTTGAATCCTTATCTTATATGTCTTAGATGTACACGAGGAAGCACCATAAAGATGACAGTTCAGTTAGGGGGATCAACCTCAGATGGAAAGATACATTTTCCATTTATGACAAAGGGGGAGAGATTTATCAGATGCAGAGGAAAGAGGCATGATTCGAGAGGGAGAAAAGGTAAAAGGGATGCAGAGGACATAGGCATGCTTCCAGGGGGAGCATGAGTGATATGACTCCAATATTGCATGACATGATTTCAATATTGCATCAGAGTGTTGCCATCAATGCCAAAGGGGGAGATTGTTGATTAAGGTTGGTTTTCATTGATGTCAACCCTTCAAGAAATTCTGGTAGCACAAAGGTTTGGGTAATGGACCCAAGTTTGTTTGATGTAAATATGACTCATTATTGTCTTGTCATGGTTGATAAGAAGTACAAATGGATGAACTCCAAAGTGGTCCACTTCTGGTGAAAGCCCTGACGGGAAGACACTTTGCGGATTGAGTTATCCTAGAAGTATGGTTATAGAACCCATGCTTAATTGTGGAATAATGAGATTAAGGTCAGTGAATTTGTCAGTGAAACTATCATAGATGGATAGTGCTTGTGATTCCATTTCTGGTGGTATGTGGAACGTCACATAACTCCTCGCAGTTAGAGAGTTATGGCCATATGAAGTTGGATACCTCTCATGAGTCGTATAGAAGCTCCTAAAATTCAAAGTGTTTGCAAAAGAAATTATTTTAAATGGAGAAAACCCTAAAATAAGGAAAGTGTAATGCTACATGAAAGTATAAATAAGAGGCAAGGCTCTCTCATTAAATCACACTTGAACACATTGAATATCTTTTGGTGTGTGAGGCTTATTGCAAGTACTCATTGATACATCTGAAGTTGCGAAAGTCTAAGGTAGTACAAAGGGTTGACGACACAATTCTCAGAATTACAGCGAATACTGAAAAAACCTAATTTCTGAGGCGTATGCTGGCTGACTGTGTATAGGGTGCGTACATACTGATGTGTACGCGGGCTGACTGTGTATAGGGTGCGTACATACTGAGGCATACACGGGATGACTGTGTATAGGGTATGTACATACTGAGGTGTACGCGGGCTAACTGTGTATAGGGTGCGTACATGTTGGTAAAGACATGAAACTTGAGAAGATGAAGATGCAGAGGTTCTAAATTCTGAGATCAAGTTCCCTAGAAGGTCTATAATGCTCAGATACATTAGATCTATCCATTGCCTCAAAAGGTATGTCTTTTTTCTATGAATAGTTGGATTTTTATGTATGCATGAGAAATGGTTATGGAGATATGAGGATTCTCCCTAGAGAGACTAGTGGCTACATGGGATCTTCTGCATAAGTCAGATCTACATAAATACAATGTTGGTATATTTATCATTGATACTTCTTGTTGAGGCACATATTGTATTTCTTGGCATATGTCTAAGAGTTTTTGTGGTACATGGTTGAGAACTTGTATTTGTGAAGTGGTTGATGTATTGAGAGGCTGAATATCAGGAAGGGTTTGATGACTAAGATCATGTGAGGGTTATTATACTTGTTCATGATTACACACACCTATATGACCCGTGACTAGAGAGAGATATATATGCTTTGGGTAAAGGTTATGTATGAGGATGCATGCACAAGGTACATTTACAATCTGGATACAGTGACATGTTACAAATCTATGTGGAAGAAGTTACATAGGGTCAAAAGCTTTCAAGAGAAATGAAACCCTAGTTTTCAGAAGGCATACACAAGCTGCATAACAGTTTGGTCGCGTACATACGCGGGCTGCATAACAGATAGGGCACATACATATGTGTGCTGAAGCACTACGGGTCACGTACATGTTGTATTTTTGTTGATACATGTTCAGTTCTGGTACAAATTGATTACATGGAATTTGTACAGGTTGGATGCAGGTCAGTGGTACAGATTGATACAGTGGTACAATGGTATATCTCACAGTGATAGTGTGACAGTGGTTCCATCATTCTACTTCTACTTCAGGGCGGTTGGACGGGGAAATGACAGGTGGTTGTAGCCACCTTCCGGTTGTTGCTGGAGAATATAGGGGGTTGTAGCCTCCTTCTAGTTCTAGCCAGAGAATTGGGGAGTTGGAGCTTCCCTCGGGTTGTAGCCTGAGAAACTAGGGGGTTGGAGCCTCCTTCCAGTTCCAGCTGGAAAACAAAGGAAGTTGGTGCTTCCAATGAATGTAATTCTTCAAGACACATAAGAAAAAACATCCTGTGGTTTTCTCCTGCTTTGGTTTTCCACATAAAAACACTGGTGTACTGTGTATGTGTGTGATTGCTCATTTTATCATTACTTATTTACTCTGTAACTATTGGATGATAATGCTACATTGATATAACACTTGTATTTTGGTGAAAAAGGTTTAAATTTCTCTATTACTGATTCATGCCCCCTCTCAGTAATCCAACAATTATTATAATTAATGCTTGATTTCATGATGTGAGGAGGAGCTAGACAAGAAGGCCACTCCATGGATTTGGAAGGCTTAATCATTAAATACCAAGAGGGATCCCATAACTATGAAGACAATATATTTTCATAAGAATAACCTTATGTATTGGGGACAAACTCAATTATTAATGTTCTACCAATGTTTCCTTTACCTCTTATAATATTGAAAATCCTAGAAGAGGGTTGGAGTTATTCTCACCCATGGAGTTATGTTTGGGGCTAAATGCTTAGTTGGAAATATGAAAGGATTTTAGATTGACCTTTCAATATGCATGGGTATATAGTTCAACATACCTACCAAATTCCTGGGACCAACTAGATGAGGCTTGGAGCCATAGAGTCCATGATAGATCAGTAAGACGTAGAGCTTGATGTCAAAATCCTAGGAGATGGTTAGAGTTTTACTCACACTCCCTTGGAGTTGTGATGTGGAATTTCAATTCCTTATGTAGTCACACCATGATCGATGACTCTTATACTAGTTGTAGAAAAGGCCCCATGCCATTACAGGTAGTACCATCCAAAGTACTAGGTGATGATCTGGTGGTAGATCAAATGGTATGATTTGGGTGAGGGTGGATAAAGGAGGAATTAAACCATTGTAATTTAATTTATTTGATAGATGATTGTATGTACTTGTTTCATATTAGTCATTCAAAAAGTTTAATTAAGAGAATGTGGTTAATAAGGGCATGATGTTTGTCTAGTAGTGCAAGTATGAGAATTACACATGGTAGCCACATGAGTAACTCCCTCACCCACACAATAGTAATATTATATTTACACACATATTTTGTTATGGTTGTCCATATCAAATATTTCCTTGCATAAGAAACTATTATTGATAGCAGTTTCTTATAGGTGGGCATTAAAATAATATTATTGATAATATCAGAAAGAAACTATTTTCATGAGAATGACATGTAGAGGTGTGCATGCCAATAAAATAATATTTCATTTTTAATTTTGTTCCTAAATTTGGAGATATATGGAGGAGCATTGAATGGGGTTCCAATTTGTTTGGGGTTGTTTTTTTTTCACATTGCATATGAAGAAATTCCTATGGTATGGATACTTGAGACTGGGAGTCTTGAGGGGAGGTATTGAATGTTGGTTGGTATAAACTTTGTGATTAAGGGATTAGGGGCTCTTGATATCTAATTGAGGGGTTGGTTACGAGGATATTTTTCCCCCAATTTTTTTTTTTTTGCATTATGTTGTTGCTTGGATAAAGATGATGTGTTGTTGTTTCTCTATAAGTCCAAATCACATATGATACTTCTAGGTATTTCTCATATCTTCTCTTAATTATTAGTGCATGTAGTTATTTGAGTTACTTGTATAATTTATAATTGTGATGCTAGAATTTACCCTATCAAATGAAAATTTTGTTGTTTAATATTAATGTATTGTAAAGATAGTTAATATAGATATGGTGTATGGTTGGTTATTGTTGTATCTTTTTAATTAAATCGACTTCATTGTACATGAGGCTTCATTTTTTTGAGTAGGAATTATATTTGGTATTTAAACCCACTTCATTTTTTGGGTGGGAATTATATTTGGTATATAAACCCAAGATCTAACCCTCAGGGCCTACGGACCTTTCAAGAAATAAATCAATGAAAACCCTAAATTTTATCTTTATTTTAATAAAGAGACCAACTTTATTTTTTTTGTTCATGTGTGTTTAAATATGGTATTCATATATATTTTCAAATCCGATACGCATATGCATTGCCATATCTAGCACTCTCATTATTTAATATTAACTTTGCATCTCAACTAGTTGGAATTGACAAAGGATATATAGTTCCCCCCAAAAAATAGTTCTTATAAAATACATATAAGAAGTTTAGCAAATAAAGTGATTGAAGAAATATATAAACCAAAGTTAATTCTCCACAAGCTTATTTAGCTAGTTATTTCCATTTATTTGGTCCCTTTCATGTAATTTTTTTTATTGACATTAGAGTATCCTTCGTATTGAAGGTGTGTGAAGTGATGGCATTCTTACCAAAATGATAGATTACTATTTATTGAAGCATAACTTTGAGTCTCTTATTGAAGAGTTCCATAAAAAGAAAGTATCGAATCTCAAACTATACTAAAAAAAATTTGATCCTCTTGAACATATGTAAAGTATGGTATAGAATACGCTATGGAATTCAAACACTTCAAAATTCTTCTTCCAGATTTTTGATGGAGGGAGTAATTGAAATGAGTGATACTTCGTTTTCTTTAATCCATTTCTCGATTCATCATGAAATTGCATAGTGAATAATTTGTGGTTGTTGATCAATAGGGATACCATAAATTTCTTTTATTACAAAATTATAAAAAATTGAAAGGTTATGATGCCAAAAAAAACTCACAATCTTTATGTGATGGATAACTGAAATGCCCCCGACAATATAAAATAAATTTCAATATGTAACAATAAAAGTTTTATATCCACAATATGCTTTGAGTTCTACATCTTTTTCCAAGTTTATCTCCAACCTACGCTTGTTGAAGGTGGTTCTACATGTTGAAATTTGTAAGGAATCTCAATATGTTCAGGGCTGAGAGTTGTTGATGAACATAATCATGCATTTATTTCTTAATTTTCCGAATATAAAAGCATTTATATTATAAATCAATTCTTTGATATCTATGTAGGTTAAACTACTTAATCATCTAACAAGATTACATTGATATATTATTATGAAGAATCCAAGATTTCCAACTTGCAAATTTGAGAAAATTTGAAGGTCATCTTTAAGTAACCAAAGAGTAGAGATACCAATGATTAGGAATGTGAAATGGAAAACTTCAATATCACCATTACCCAACTTTAGAGCCAAATACAATTCTTGAAATGTTTCAAGGGTTTTCTTGCATCAATTGTTGCTACCATTTTCCTTATCAAGTAGAATAGTTTGGAAATCAAACTATTCTTGAATTGTTTGTCTCTATTTCAATAACAACTTGATCTCTCATATGTCCAACCCACTATTGTCATGTCTATGAGGATGAAAGGGAAGGAGGGACAAGCCCTTAAAATACCTATAAATTGAAAATAATGATATTAAATGGAAGGAAACGCTGCAACAATTAAGAAACTAGCCAACAATATTTCAAATAGTGAAACAATGCAAACCAAAGAAAATAATGGAAAAGAAAATAATTAAAAAGGAGTAGAGGTTACCATGAATTTCTCTCCATGATTGAAACCCTAACTATGGAGAAGATGAGAGGAGGAGAGGAGAATGTTGAAAGATTAGTTGTTGAAAGATTGGTTTGCATTGAATTGTTGAAATATTGGTTGTCATTGGTGTCAACATTTGAACAAGAAGTTAACAAGTTGCATGTGATTAACAAGACATTATGAGTTGGCCCTAAATTAGGAAAAAGGTAAATTCTTGAAAAACAAACAACTGATTTTAGAAAATTCTTAGATGAATCTAAAACTGACCAATAAGTAAGAACTAACTAGAGTGACACTATTCATCAACTCATTTTTCTGATTACATGCATAAACAAAGAGATAAATGATAATTAAAAATTAAAAAAAAAAAACCCACAAAACACTAAAACTTGAATTCGAGGCATCATACGAAGGAATTTGGCCCCTGAAAAGTGTCAAAATGGATTCCCATCTGATAAGTCAGATCGACGGGACAATAAACTCTTTGAGACACAAATCCCTATAAAATTTCATCCCAATTGGATAACCAAATCAAAAGTTATAACTCTTGGAAAGCCATGCATTTTTTAATATGATCCTCATTGGAAACACATATATACAAAGAAGAATCAATTGAATATTTTTGTGTGAATATAGATTGGAATATTTGAGGTAGTGAGACAAAGGAAGCAAAGTTCAACAAAGGAAAAAGTTTACAAGAGCCGAGTGTACGAAATAAAATTTATGGCAACAATGTCTATGAGGTAATCTACGAGTTTCATAAAGGAAAAGTGTGGACATCCACGAGCAAGCAATGTATAGGTCGTGGATCTGTGAAGAATACAAGCAGAAGATCAGATATATAATCCACCAGGTCAGCTATAGATTAAAGGTATGTCTTCATGTGTATGTTAGAGTGAGTATTCTAAATAAATCAGTAACAAATATGTCTTAGTGATTCATAAGCATTTGATTTGGAGAACTCTCTTGTAGATATTGGTATGAGGTATGTGTGGTTGCAGTCTTGATGAGATATCAAAATCAGTAGCAACAACATAAGTATTAGAAATAGCAGCAACAACGGGTTATCAATTACAGTGATAGAGGTAGTGATAGATTGGTCTACATCTATATTCCAGGGCAGTTGGACAGGGCAAGGAAAGGGGGTTGTAGCCTCCTTCTAATTGGAGCCGTTAAATCAGGGAGTTGGAGCTTCCTTTAGGTTACATCCTATAAATAGGGGGTTGGAGCCTCCTTTCAGTTGTAGCTGGAGAAATAGGAAGTTTGTTCTTCCAATGAATGTACTCTTTGATAAATAAGAAAATCATTCTATTGTTTTTTCCCGCATTAGGTTTCCACATAAAATTCTGGTGTACTGTGTTTATGTGATGTTTATGCATTGAATTATGGTGTTGATGATATATATAATGCTAATGAGAAACTATTGAACATTATTGGAGGTTTTATATTGTGATTAAAATTACTAATTGTGCTCATATTGATTCACCCCCCCTCTCAGTATTCCAACAATTGGTATCAAAGAAAGTCCTTCAAGAAGCAGTCTAACCACTAGAAGGAGATCATGGAATATGCTAAGATTAGAGCACTAGTGTTTTATGGTCAGAACTATACCTTCTGGAATAAAAGGATGAAAATTGTTTTACAGACACATGGATTTAATGTTTGGAAATCAATAGTAGATTGGTATACAACACCAACAACTCCCCCAACCAACAAATATGGAAAGAAACTCAATGAAAACAACTCAAAGGATAAAGGTACCATTCTGACCAGTTTAGTTTATTCGCTATTTTTCAAAATTATGCATTGTGACAATGCAAAGGATCTTTGGGATAAACTTCAAAAGATTTATGAAGGAGATGCCAAAGTTCATGAAGCTAAGCTTCAAATCTTCAAAGCTAAGTTTGAACAATTGAAGATGAAGGAAGATGAGGACATTGCAGCCTAGCTTCTGTGAGTTGACAAAATAGTTAACACTATTAAGGGATTGGGAGTAGAAGTTGATGACTCAATGGTTGTTCAAAAGATAGTTAGGTCTCTTCCTATGATATTTGATCATAAAATATCATCCCTAGAAGAAAGAGAATATCTCGGTACATTGAGCATGGATGAGATACATGGAATATTTACATCCTATGAAATAAGAATAGAATATGAGAACCCAGTCATGAAGGAAGTGACTTTCAAGGCATCCAAGAAGACAAATAAGAAGAACAACCAAAATTCAAAACCAGGTTGCAATTGTAGTGATGATCCAGACGAATATGAAGAGATGGATAATTTCGTAAGAAAATTAAATAAAGGAACCGACAAGTATAAAGGTATGCTTCCATTGAAATGTTTTAATTATGGTGGTATTGGTCATTTTTCTTCTAAATGTCCTCATAAGAATAAATATAGTGATGAAGAAGAAGTTTCTAAAAGGGAAAATAAATATCAAAAGGGAAACAAGAGAAGAAACAAAAGGAAATTCTTCCAGAAAAGTTTATACTCAAAGGAGGACAGTTCCTCATCAGACAAGGAGGATATTGATAGTGGAGATGATTAAGAAAGAGTACTCTTCATAGAAGTAGAAGATGATTCTAAAGAAGAAGGAAAATTTGATCTCATAGTAGAGCTAATCTGTGCATTAAAATAAATTAGGAAAGAAAGAAAGAAAAACAAGTCACTCAAGGTAGGGTTAAAAATAAAAGAGGGATCTCATAATTCTAACTCTGAAGAAATCGGGCAAATGATCACGAGTCTAAAAATTCAAATAGAATAAGACAGAAGAATTGAGGAAATACTTAGAATTCAGTTAGAAGAAAAGGAGAAAATGATTGGAATCTTGGAAGAAGAAATAATATCTTTAAGGAAAGATCTTCGGAAGAAAGATATGCAGCAGAAGAGCACCATATTATTGGATCAAATCATGAGCAGTCAAAGACCATCCAATGATAGATCTGGACTAGGATACAATCAAGAACAAAATGAGAAAGGATTGATATCCAAGATAACATAATAGGAAGTAGAACAAAAAAAATATGCAGATATTGTCAGAGATTCTATCAAGAAGGAAGAATGAAATCCCCCAAAGAAGAATATTCTAGAAATAAAGAAGACTCAAGAAGACGAATTCATAAGGAGTGCATCGCAAAGAAGATCATCTACTCGTAGGTATCAAATATTCATTTATGGTCATTGTTTTAATTGTGTTAATTTTGGACATAAAGTTGTAAACTATAGAGCTTATGCCAAGAATAGAAGAAACTATGCAGGGTACTTAAATAATAGTTATCCTAGAAGATCTTATGAAGCATACAACATAAACCAAAATAGTTATGGCTCATTGAGAAATGAAGTAGAGTTCTACAAATGCAACAATTTTGGAAACATAGAGAAGAATTGTAGATTGACCATTCCACCCAGGGAACCAAAGCACAACATTAACAGTCACATATCAGAACCACAAGAGATATGGAAAATAAAGCAGAATCAATGCTCGCTTGCTCTACAAGCCCAACACAGAAAATGTGATTGGTATGTTGACAATGGTTTTTCAAAGCATATGATAGGTGACAAGAACAAGTTTCTAACTTTGAAGAAAGAAAGAGATGGATCAGTCTCATTTGGTAATAATCATTCAACTAAAATTATAGGTAGAGGCATAGTTAAGTTTGGAAGCAAAAATGCCATGGCAGAAAATGTTCTACTGGTCGAAGATATGAAACACAATCTATTGAGTGTAAGTCAAATGTGCGATCAAGGACACACACTTCAGTCTGACTCAGAGAAATGTGAAATTAATAAAGAAGGATCACACAAGTTAGTTGAGACAACAATAAGGACTTTGAACAACATATATGTTTTGAATGAAATTGGAAAATAAAGTTGTTTCTTAGGAAAGGAAAATGAAGGTTGGCTTTGACATAGAGGAATGGGTCACATGGATTTTGAAAATATTATCAAAATCAACAGAAATGAATCATTAAAAGAAATGCATGAAATTTCAAAGCCAATGAATACTCTATGTAAGCATTGTCTACAAGGAAAACAGACCAAGACCAAGTTCAAATCAAAGGAGTACTCAACAAAAAAACTATTGGAGATTGCACATATCAATCTATGTGGAACAACGAGAACAAAGCGATTAAATGGTGAATAGTACTTCATGATATTGATTAATGACTACACAAGAATGACTACAATTTTCTTTCTCAAGAAGAAGTCAGAGGCATTTGACCACTTCAAGATATACAAAGAGATGGTTGAAATAAAGACATACTTGAAAATCAAATGTTTGAGATCAGAAAATGGTGGAGAGTTTACATCGAAAGAATTCATGGATTTTATGGTGAACATGGAATAAAAAGGAAATTATCAGTAGCCAGGACACCTCAACAAAATAGAGTTTCTGAAATAAATAACAAGACAGTACATGAGATGGCCAGAACCATGTTGAAATATTCAAAGTTGGGTGACATATTTTGGGCACAGGAAGTGCATACACCACTTCGTATTCTGAACATAGGAATGCTCAAAAGTAATAGTGATAAGACTCCCTACGATCTATGGAAAGGAAGACCGACAAATCTGAATCATTTTAGAATATTTGGAAGCAAGTGCTATATCAAAAGAGAAGACGACAAGATTGGAAAATATGACTCTCGAGTTGAAAAAGGTATATTTGTCAGGAACTCAAGAAAGAGAAAGGAATACAAATGTTTCAATATGAGACTCAACATAATAGTGGAAATCATTAATGTACAGATTGATGATACAAACATACAAAATCCCAAAGAAGAAATCAAAGACTCAACATAGAAGGAAGGAGAAGAGGATTTGAAAGAACAAGTAGAAGCAGAAGAAGAAGAGAAGCCAGAAGTAGAGCAAGAGGAAGAAGACTAGAAAAATCTTCAGATATATCCCAAAACACCTAGCCAACGAGTGTAAAAAAATCATCCACTAGAACAAATCATTGGGAAAAAGATACAAGAGTTGAAACCCGAAGAAAATTACGCTCACCAAAACAAAGACATATAGCACTATTGTCCACAGTTGAACCCAT
The DNA here is from genome assembly GCA_009831015.1 of Picea engelmannii. NCBI lineage: Eukaryota > Viridiplantae > Streptophyta > Pinopsida > Pinales > Pinaceae > Picea > Picea engelmannii. Next base: position 734,180 of record ML778047.1, read on the forward strand.
CAATTTTGAAGAAGACAACACTGATGAACATTGGATCAAATATATGGAAGAAAAAATGGATCAGATAGAGAATAATGAAACATGGGAACTTATTCCAAATCCTAAGAATAAGAATGTGATTGGCAAAAAATGGGTATTCATAAACAAGTTGAACTAGGATGGACATGTAACTTGGAATAAAGAAAGGTTAGTATGCAAGAGATATGCTTAGGTTGAAGGAATAGATTTTGAAGAAATGTTTTCCCCAATTTCCAGAATGGAAGTTGTCAGACTGATCTTGGTTTATGCATGTTTTAATAAAATCAAAGTATATCAAATGGATGTAAAATCAACCTTCCTAAATGGAGAACTAGAATAATTCTACATCGAATAGTCATAAGGATTTCTATTGTCAGAAAAGGAAGATTATGTTTGCATATTAAAGAAGGCATTGTATGGACTCAAACAAGCCCCCAGAGCATGGTATTCAAGATTGGACAAATATATACAACAACAAGGGTTTAAGAAAGGAAACAAAGACAACAATATCTACATAAAGGTTGTTATAACCCTATAATTTATAGGATCAACTGGTGACTGAAATGTTATCTCTTTAGTGTTTTTGTTTGTCAAATGATTTTTCATTCTGAAAATAGTTTGAGAAAAGAAAGGAAAAAGAAAAAGAAAAAGAAAAGAAAAGAGAGAAAAAAGAAAAAGAATAAAAGAGGGCATAAAAGAAATTCAATAGAGCCCCATGCAATAACAGTGACTTGGTCCATACCTTTCAAGCATGGCCAAGATCTTTTAAATTGATGTTGATAGGAATAGTGAAAAGGCTTGGTTAAATTGTTTAATCTTAGCCAAGTGATCTAGGTTAGTTAGTGAATAAATTTGACCAGACTGCCTAATCTTGGTCAGATAGCCCCAGGGTAGAGTAATTTCTTAGTCCGACAGTTTAATCTGGGCTAATTGTCATAGGTTATTAAGTTAGAACATAGGTAGTTTGCTTTATTTCAATAAAACCAACTCGATGATCAAGGTTGGACCATGCCTTGTATTCTTAAAAGGTTGGTTGTCTAACCCCTTGGTGACATAAACATGTGAAATCTTGGGAAAACCCACAAGATGCACTTATCCTAAGTTTTTCTGGGCGCATATGCCTTTCGCGCTCACGATTATGCACAACTCATGTATGAACGGCTCATATGTTTGCGCCCAGTTCTACGGTGGACAAGTCTTTCCAGACCCCCCTGATCATTCTGCCTTTAACGGTGGAGGGGGGGGGTCCGAAATCGGAGATAATGTATGCGCGCATCTGGACTGCCCAAATTTTAGCGCCTAGATCTACGGTTTATATTGGATTCTAGACCCCCCCCGTCCATTCTGCCTT
>ML778047.1:748311-767089 GCA_009831015.1 Picea engelmannii
TCTCCCTAGCTCTACATGCATTCTATCTACATGTATTTCTTCTCTTTCAAAATGAGATCTCCCCATCTCTTTTACCTGAGGTGCTCCCAGCGCTTCCCTCCAGGATTTACCTACCCTAATTAATTACAATGAATGGGGCTGTCTAGTCCAGAATCGGACCTAGATCTCAGCCAATCTACAATAAAGGCTGATCCTATCTAATGCCTGCGCAAAGGCATGGCTTTCCTGGCTCAACAGCCTAAGCACATTAAATTACATTCAATACAAATTCAAAGGGAGGTTGCGCCTCCCTTTCAGCCCTGCATGAGTGCGCGCTGACGTGGCTGGTTGGCTGCATGGAGAGATGCTCCTGCATCACAAATCTTCCTTCAGGTTGCAACCTATAAATAGAGGGTTGGAGCCTCCTTACAGTTGTAATTGGAGAAATAGGAAGTTGGTGCTTCCAATGAATGTACTCTTTGATAAATAAGAAATCATTCCATGGTTTTTTCCTGCATTGGGTTTCCACGTAAAATTTTGGTGTACTGTGTTTATGTGATGTTTATGCATTGAGTTATGGTGTTTATGAAATATTTAATTCTAATGAGAAACTATTGAACATTATTGGAGGTTTAATATTGTGATTAAAAGTAATAATTGTGCTCATACTGATTCACCCCCCTTCTAAGAGTTCCAACATAGAAGTGAGAAGAGAAAACATGGAAATAAAGGGAACTAAGAGGTCTTATTATTGTGGAGGAAAAGTGAGATGGTAAAAATCCACAACTTACCTTTTTATTGTTCTTAATGCAAATACATGAAAACAAAATTACTTACAAATTAAATTAAAAGGACATATTTTAATATTGTTTAACAAGTGATGTTTCATTTCCATCTGTTAATCATGTTATTTCATTTTCTTCTAATATTTATTTAAATTAAGTTATTCCTTACTTATAATTTAATTGATGTGTCAAATATTATAGACATTAATAGCTTTGTTTAAGTTGTGAATTTAAAGATTCTAATAATTTCTTAGTAGAATACAAATTTTGAGTTTTTGTTTGCAATTGTGCCCCTTTCCTTGATGTTTAAGAGGATAGATTATGAACACACACACACACACACACACACACACAATTTTGTTGTTTACTTGAGTATGTCATTCCTACATATTCATATCATTACATAACATACACAAGGTGCTCATGACAAGGAACACATCGTTCCTGATGTAGTCTTTTCATAATGGCCATAACCCATGTTCATCCCAAGGAGTTGATATGCTTGAAGATCAAGTAATCACTAAGTGATAAGGAGACTAGTGTCCAATTAGACTTATAATATATTAATCAAAGGATTCTCATAGTCCATAATTTTTCATTCGGTTGTAATTCAATGATCCATATGAGTCACCCCTTGCATCTTCCCCAAGTAAAATACACACATCCACTAAAAAAAGTGGTCTCAACACATTGGAAGCTACTAAAACCAGGGTATGGAGATCATTATAACTATTGATGAAACATGAATAGAGTTTGGGAACTTACCTCTCTTTACATATATAGGTCTTGTCTTCTTCTTCTTTTTAATCTTCTTCTTCATATTCATATCATTGCTAGGATGGTAGTTGGTTATAACTACTCTTAAGTTTGACTATGTTTGTGATATCACACCTATATGTGATATTCAATTCAAGGCATTGGCCACTATATTTTCCTTTCCTTTTATATGCAGTAAGTCAACCATGATTACTTGAAAATTCCACCCAATTCCATTGTCAAGCATTCAACTATAGTTGATTTTGCAAGTACTTCAAATGTTCATGATCTATTTGTAGTTAAAATGTCCTACCAATTAAGTAATTTCACCATGCCTTCAAACGATGCACTATAGAAGAGGCTCCAAATCATGATAGAGTACATAAAATTTCTTGACTCATAATTTACTACTCTTCCTTATTGCATGAACACTCCCCTGATGCCTCCCTTACTCACATAAGTGCATACCAGGAATTTCTTGTGACAATCAAGAAGTATTAGTATTGGTGTAGACATGAGGATATTGCTTAGTTCCTAAATCTTCTTCATGAATGGTTATCTAGAAAAAATTAACTCCCTTACCCTGCAACTTTGAAAATGGGGTTACAATCCTTGAGAAACCTTTAATATATATTTTATAGTAACCAACAAATTAAAAAAAACTTCTTACCTCAGTTGCATTCCTTGGTGTTATCCAAATAAATATGGATTATATCTTCTTGGGTCCAAATAAATATGGATTATATATATTATGTGCCCTAGATACTGAATCTCCTTCTTGAGGAATTTTCACTTACTCAACTTAGCATTCTACTAGTGCTCTTACAAATTATACATCACTAACTGAAGGATATCACCACTAATTACACGATGAACTAAAGGCCCTCTTTACCATAATGTAATTTTAATTAAACTCATTGATGGACGCATTTGTTTGAACCAAGAATGTAATGGATGTTATTAATTCCATTCTTTATACATATGTTTTTTCCAATAACATCATATGCAACACACACACACACACACATATAAAATCAAGGTTCACAAATTTCCCTAAATAGTTCAACACACACACACACATACATAATTATACAATGGGACATATATAGGGAGAAAAATGACCACTATATATACACATATTTGCACTTACTTCCAACCAAGGCATTCACACATTTTACTCCTAGGTTATTTTTGGTTTCATACATATGTACTTACTTTATACATGTGTATGAAGCCAAATAAATTCCTTGTGTTTTGTGTGGGTATGCCTCCGCATATTAACCCATGGGTTAACTATAGGTATGGGTTCACACATTGGACCCATACATATGTACCCACTTATCTAGGGTTAGGGGTCAAATACATATATAGAAATAATAATAAAAAATAAATAAAAAATAATAAATCACAAAAGTAATGAAAGGTTTTCCATAACACATAATTCTCACCATTCCACGATTTATTGTCATGACATAGGGATAGGGTAGAAGGTTCCCATGGTCTAGTTTGAATGTTATAGAGAGGCCATCTTTCATGGGGATTATTTATAAGAATTAGAAGGGAAATTCCATGGCTCGATGGTGATATTTTAGGCTTTTCCAAGTCCCTGCGAGTATAATACAAGGCCTAGTTCAAAGTTGTTCCAAAGGAGGTTATGAGGCCATAAGGGTCAAGGCTTGCATTAGAGGTAAGGAAACAATTCACCCCACTCTTTATTCAAAGTTTGGGTCTTTAACATTGCATGGACTAAGGTCTCTTATCTATCTGGAGGTTTTTATGTCTCACAAAGTTTGACTCAGCTTGCTCAACCCCCTTGGGAAATATGGATTTCTCATGGCAGTTTGAGAGGAGATGAGGAATTTAGGGTTTCCCAATCTTATTAGGGATTCATTTTGTATGCCAAGCTCAATGATGTGAGAAATTTTGTGGCACATAAAAACTCTCCACAAGTAATACATAATTCTAAAAGGAATATCACACATCAGACTCCTAGATAATCGACCTATGCGTGATGGAGAGGCTCCTGGACTACAACACTCCAAAACCTCAGGAGTCATTATGTGCAAGGATATTTCTACCACCCTTTCCTTGGTGATCACAAACACACTTATTAGTAGTTCCCCTCTATAAGGATCTTACTACCATCTCGCCTTTGATGCATGTAGGCACACTCAGTAATGACACCCTTAAGGCCTAAAAGTATCCAAGAAAAATCTAATCATAACAACCCATAGTTGGTCAAGTGCACTCCTAGCCTCTTTTTCCACTTGGACCAGGTTAGAATAACCAATCATGTACTTAAGAAAATACAAAATTCCAATCAAAAGTTATAGCATAACATAGCTCTCTATTTTTATCTCTCTTTTCTCTTGTGCTCTTGCATTTTTCACTACAATTTGTTTGATTGCTCTAAATTTTTGGGGTTAATTAGACTACAACTACTATTGTAACACCCTATTTCCCCCATAATTGTAATTATGTTAAGACTTTATATAATATGATTATGAAGCTTGTAATTATGTTTTGATTAATGAAAAACACTTGACAACTGACTAAGAGGGAAAATCCTTGAGAGTACTGGCCCTGGCCATGATGTCACAAGTGGGAACTGATGAAGTGGGATGGATGAGGTGGATCGGTGGGTGGAATGGAGAAGCATAAATGAGGAAGATAGGAAGTGTGATTAACACTTTAGGCTGCACCTGCAAAATGAATACACCACCTTCTCATGTACTTGAGTCTGCATAGAACACGTGAATTGTTGATGAGGGAACAAGATTGGTGGTTGAGGAAGATAATATTGCTGACAGTCCCAACATATTGAGAATATGAGGGCTCAATTGAATAACCTGACAAATAGGACACCCATGGATTTTCCCCTTCAGGAATTCGGACTCCGGACAACAAGTCATGTCTGGAAGAAGTCACGATAATCCAAAGGGATTGGTGGAAGAAGAGGCCAAAGGTGGAAAACACCACCATAAGAGAAAGAGGAGATCAACAGGAATCAACAGACAGAAGGGGATTTTCTCCCAACAAGAGAAACAAATAGTGGTATCGAAAGAGAGACCAGAGGATAATGATCTAGGGAAATTCAAGTGAGAAACAGGCTCATAAGCGAAGGGTGCATTGAACATAGGATTTCAAGGGTGAAAAGTGAAGAAATAAGAAATTGGAGATATTTGCTTAAAGAAAATAGGAATATCATCCAAAATATTTATGATCATCTTGAAACAAAGAAGACCCAGATATACAATGGAGCAATAAGGGGTCGTATCTTGGTACTTACTGGACAAAAACTGAAACTGGTAAGGAGAGGTCACCGAGAAACTATATAGTAGAGAAGGGGTTCCCTTGTGCAAAGGAAATCCAGTTGGGAAGGTACCTGATAAACCTATGGAAGCCCTGAGCTCAGTGGGAAGGGGAAAACTTATGTTTTTTCCAGTCGAGGAAGGGGAGTAACCTTCCTGGATCATACTAAATATGAGAAATACTTGAATCATTCCCCTTGTGATATCATGTCTTGAAACGGGGTCTGAATGCTATAGGAAGGTACGCTACAATATAGCCTAAGGTTGGGAGGAAAGACATCATCTCTCAGTATGTTGGCCATTGATATTTCCTTGAATAGATAAGTGTTTAACTTGACCTATTTTAATGTGTATTGATGGTGTAAACCTATGGTTTTCTTATTTAAATGGAATATGAATGTATCCGGATAACAAATTGAATTTATGAGTAAAGTGGAATTTGCTTGTTCTTTCATTATTTAATCTATTAACTCATGAAGTAACCCAAGTAGGGGTAGTCTATAGCCCCGAGGATCTTGTATATTAGGATGAAAGCTTGCAAAATATGAAAACAATATTCATTTGGTGGGTCACATGAGTGCCCTAGTGCTGAGAGGTCCTTGTAGGGGTTAAAGAACCTTGTACCCTAAGGGAATCTCGTGTTCCTGAGTGGAATGTTTACATGATATGAACAAAATATTTACCCAAGATTCGTAGAGGGAATACTCTTGTGTGTGGGGAAGGTCTCTATGTAGTTCGAGGAGTCTTAACCCATTAAACCTTCCACCTATTTTAAATGGAAAGATTGCAAGATATGAAAACTTTATCCCAAGGAATTAAGATGACCTTAATTGGTATTAGGGTAGTTTCCAAAATATTGAAGATATAGAAAATCCTTGAAGGACATGTGAAATTGGTTGAGCCCCTATTTTAGATTTTTATCCAATAAAAAATCCTTTATTTGAGTCAAGGAAGATCGTAGCCATCAATTTGGTGTGGAAAACGGATCTCATCCATACTTTGAAGGGTGAGTTCATTGAGATTTCTGAGCTGAGAATTAAAAAGAGAGAGAGGGTCTGACAAAAAATAAGATATAGATCCATCAAGAGCCATCGATTTGGTGTGATGGGAAGATTAGGACATTTCATCGGGAAGCTGAGGAATTAAGGTGACCAAGGAAAGGAGTGAGAATATCCAATGACAAAGAGGGAGTGTCGACGATGAATAAGATTCAAGAATGAATGAGAATCATCGATCAATACATGGGAAAGATTAAATCTCATCCATAGAATTTCATGGGTCATGCTTAATCAAGGAAAAAGGGAGAGTGATGTTATATTGACGAGGATGCTAGCATGGAAGTTAGCATATCTCAAAAGGTGATGCATGTCAACAATCTATTGGTTAATAGAAAAAGAGTGATTCTATTGGGCATGGACACCCTTGGATCTTCACTTTAAGCCATGGCCATCGAATCTATAGGACAATAGATCCCAATCATTCGTTAGAAGATAGTGGCAAAGGTCCAAAGTGAGGCTAGGAGAATTAGCTGACGAAGAATTGGATATCAAGGTCAACAACTCTTGTTGATTAGCGAGTAGGAGAGATGAAGTCTCAACCATAGATTTATGTAGTTCCCTCATGTTCACTCGAGAAGAGGTTAAAGGAGCGGATTTTATTCATTGCACAGGTTAAGAACACTGACGTTATCAGAGCCATTAGTTTCCAGGGTCGGAGATCCATTAGATATAGGAATGGATCCACCAGAGAGTTCATTGTTGGAACTTGATGGTTGGGGTGACTCACAACTCTTAAGGAGAACCCATACGATGACGAATATAGACCCAAGTGATAAGATCCATTGATTAGGAAGGCCCGGTGGGATAGGTGGAAGATGCCACGCTAGATTTCAATTCAATTCCACGTTGGATAACATGAGTGATAGTAAGCCACATGGATTCCATGTGGCAATGACATGGATTTGATAAAGGAAGGGCCCAAAAACCTTCAGAAGACTATAACTTTTGATATGGAGCTCGGTTTTGAGCATGATTATAGCCATTGGAAATATCTCGATGAGTAGAACTCATCCACAAGGTTTATTTAAAGAGATCAAATTATTAGTTAAAGAAGAAATTTGACACCCCATCATCCTAAGTAATATTTAGGGGGTAGGGTGTGTTATAGAGTGGTATCAGAGTAGATTTCAAACTCTAGGCTTGAATGGGTCGCCAAGGCCACTTAAAGTTTTTTAAGAAAGATTTTAATATGCCAATAATGCATGCTATGATGTTGATAAATGTAAATTCTAATAATGTTTTGTTGTTTCAACATGTAGAAATATTGAAAGGAAAGAAAAATTGAATGGTTCAGCACATCATGGAAGACACATCACATTTCATAGATGAGGAATCTCATGGATGGAGGGACAGAGAAACACCTACAGATCTAGTGGCCATTGTTAGAAGTCTGAAAGCAGATAATGAGAGGCTCATGAGAGATTAGGTTGAACAAACAAAGTTGAATGCAATGCAACTGCAGAGCCTATTTGAAATTTAGAAGCATATGTAGCAAGGCTCTAGTAATGCAGAATTGTAGAAATAGGAGAGGTTGAAAACCCCTTAATATGTCCAAAATCATGGATTGGACCATAGCGATGTGGGAAAGAGTTCTTCCAAGAAAAGGCATTGGAATGTTAAGAAGAGTAAATCTGGTGCAAGTATTTCCATGGAGTCATCTAGAAGGAATCTTTCTTCCAAGGATATCTCCAGTGATGAAAATGGACAAGTTTTTCCAAGGAGAAAGAAGATAAATTCACATATTTCTCTGACTGAATAATTAAAGAAGGATAAACTGCATACCTTTGATGGATAAATTAAGAAGGGAGAAGAAGCTCAGGCTCAACTATTTGGTTTGAAGAAGTACTTTAAAGTACATAATTATTCCAAGAATACCAAGGAAAGGATTTCCATATTCAACCTTAATGGAGGAGCCTCCATGTGGTGGGAAGATCTCAAGGATCTCAAAGTATTGAAGTAAATAAAATTGAACTGGAAGTAGTTTGAGAAGTACTTCAAGAAGGGATACCTATAGGAGAAGTACTATGATGAAAAAATCAAGTAATTCCATGAGCATAATTTGGGACAACTTACTATGTATGCCTACGCCAAAGGATTTATGGATCTGGTGAGGTATGCTCCTAACCTAAAGGATGAGAAAGTGAGAGTGTAGTGTTTTGTCAGTGGATTTCCATAGTCCTATCAGGATAGAATTGAATTTGATAAGCCAAATACATTGGAGGACACTATAAGGAAGTCTAAGTAATGTTATGACCAGTCTAAGCATCAACACAAGCCTTCTAAATACCGAAAAAGGAGGGATAAGAGTAGATCCTATAAAAAGGGATTCATATAATTTCCATACAAGAATCCAAAGAAGGGTGCACAGTTTGGTCAGCAAATCATAAGTGTGCATCAACGAAATTTTCCATCACATAGTGGAAATAGGCTAGAAAAACATGTAAGAGAAAATGAAAAGGAACCAAAGAAAGGACCTCTATAGTGTTGGGGTTGTGGAGAACCACACATGTTGAGGGATTTTCCTCACAAACAACATGATATCAAGAACGTTTATAATGTGAAGGAAAAAACCATAGTCAATGATGTGGCCATAAGTGTGCTAAGGATATATTCAGTTGTGGAACCACCAAGATTCTGTAGTGGAGCTGGAAGGTATAATTTCCAATAAACCCATTTCTATTTTAACTGACCCTGGATCTAATATTAGTTATGTCTCATATGAAGTTGTTGAAGCACGGAAGAAAAATGCAAAGGCATGGTTAGTTCAATTAGACACAGGGACTAAGAGAAAAGTGGTTGAGGTCATAAAATCCCATCCAATTGATATAGGTAGATTGTGTACACAAGAATTATTGAATATCCTACCCTTAGGATCATATGGCATGTTGATAGGCATGGATTGACTAGATTCCCACAAGGAAAAAAATAACTGTTATGAGAAAATTTTGGAATGTGAAGATGAAAAAGGTAATTCAAGAGTTTTGCAAGCATTTGAAAGCCAATTTCAGTTAGGAAAATATCAGTGTTGCATCTTATGAAGTTCAATCGGAAAGGGTGCCACTAGTACATTGGGCACATCTTCCAATGATTTACCAATGCATGTTCATCGCCACAACGTCGCAAGTATGACGAAGGAAACAACTATTTTTCTGTCACATCACCTTCGTCGCAATTTAAACATTCAAGAGTGTGTTGCAATACCAACAAACCCAATCATCATAAGAGGGACTAATGTTCCCCAATAAGTTCATCCCAAATTCATCACATTTTCGTCACTAGTAGGTTAGATGATCGATGAATTTTCATTGTAAGAGTGACCAATTATCAACGAATTTTCTTAGTAGTTTGTCACAATCACATCACGTGGTCATCACTAGTACATCGAAAGATCAACGTTCTACCATCGTATGCGAGACTAATTAGCGATGCATTTTCCTAGTAGTTCATATCTAGGAAGTTGGTCTAGAGACAAACCAATGAAAAACCATCAATGTATCTTCCACAATACATCATCATGTTTCCATCACAATATCAATGATTTACTGACGAAAATGTTTTATGTCCAACGTTTTTATCTAAGGAGGTAAAAGATACTCTAGTTGAACCATCAATGAACTGGGTCTTCGATGGTCCTACAAATATGTGTGTGTGTGTGTGTGTGTGTGTGTGTGTGTGTGTGTGTGTGTGTGTGTGTGTGTGTGTGTGACAACATGCTTGTAGGATCATTGATATGACAGACTATTTGCAGTACTAGGGGTTCCCTATTTGGAGTATTGTTTCCAGCATACTATACACTGCATATGAAGCCTAAATGCTTTATTGACATTGGTATATGAAGGTGCTAATCCTACATTCCTCTAGTAGACATATTTTCATGCATAAAGAGCACTTTCAATGAAGACAAATAGAATATGATTAGTGATTTGTTTTGACCAATCATGCAAAGATAGTGAAGGATTCATTGGACATACTATTATTCTTTGATAATCTTCACTCTTACTAATGATGATTTAGTTGGATTAGTCTCATCCATAACTAGATAGAAGAAGGATGCTCATTTTTAACTAATATGAAACAATGTTCAGACTGTGTATGTCTAGTATATAGTGTTTTCCCTTTAGTTGTCCTTTTTATTTGTTGGCTAGAGTTGGTCCTCTTATAGAAAATATTAGTATGTCCATTAAATAAGTTAATGTTTATCTTGCTCTTAATATTGAATAAATGAAGCACATAGAATAAATAGCAATAAAGGAGTGAGATTACTAGTAGCATATAAGAGCTAGAAATTAGAAAATGTGGTTGCAACTTCTCCATCACTACAATAGAATACTATAGCAATGTTTGAAGATAAGAGAGTGATGAGCGATGGAAGAAGAACATCATGATAACGGATACCCGCATTGGTATTGAGAATAAGGGATTTGGTATGGAAATTGATGCATGTTGTTTCTATGGAAAAGCATGATCTAAAATATATGATTGCTTATTCTACTTTGCATTGTACTTTAGACCCTATTTTTTCCATATGAGAGGGAATTATAGGTGGATAACTATCAATTTGTGACTTGGAAAGATACAATTCTTTAGTTCCAAGGATTATGTTGTTGTTATTATTGTTTGATCTTATAGTAGAGACACACTCGTATTTACAAGAACAAAATTTAGTGCCAATGAATGTATGGTGAGAAAAACATATTAGTTATATTATCTCATGCAATATATTTGTAAATGTTATATAATCCACTAGTATGAAATGAAAACTCTAATGGAGATGGAGGGCATATCTAACTGGAAAATGAGCATTGTTGGAGATCATTATTATAGCAGATAACATTATTTTGTTATCATATTTGATAACCATAATCATTCTTGTAGAATGATTTTGATTTCTAGTGCACTTTCTGAGTACATTTTGGTCCAAAGAAATATCCTAGGATCATTTAAACAAGGCTATGTATTTCTATAGGATACATAACTATGCCCCAACATAACAACAATTCTTACTCAAATGAAATCTAAAGGAACACATCCTCTAGATCAATAGAAACAGATGTCTTTGCCTACAAAGACACTTTCTTTGAAAGATGTTGATTGAGATACAAGAGAAAAACATGTTTTTAGGTGATGAGGATAAACAAGCTAAAAAAGGAAGAAAGAATATTTAAGGAAGCTACGGGAAAATGTTCCTCAACGTCAATCACATGAAGTAGATTTTTGGACGTGTCTGGGAAGAAAGCTCAATTATTGAACATAGAGTTATAGTCCCTGAGGCAAGAGAAAAAAAATATCAAGAGCAATATTGAAAAGGCAGATATTGAGGTGTGATGATGACAATATTTGAGATGAATTCTCTTATATATGAAAATATTTTATTTTGAAAATATCTTTGAAAATTTTCACTTTTTTTAAAACATTGGATTTTTTTAAAAGAACTTTCAGTGGTTGTACAGTCTCTAATTATACATTTAGCTTTAATTTTCCTGTAAATATAGGAAATTATTCTCAATAAATGTCTTTACTTCCTTCTTATGGATGTTTCTTTTACCTTTGACATAGCTAGGGCATACAGGAAAATCACAAAAGCCTAAAGGTTACTCTAAAATAATGATAAAGCATTATGTCAATGTGATCAAGAACCGATGCAATGCAAGCACACCTTGAATTCCCTTTTAATGATTTGTTTCTTGATATATGTTACTCTATCTCTATTGTGACCTCACTATTTGATTCTTTCTCCATGAACTAACAAGGATGCCAATAAGACAACAATGTTTCTTTGTGAAATCTGATAAATTAAAACAATTGAGGGGAAACAATATAGCTACAAGCACACAATATGTCCAATCCACAAATTTTCAAGTATTGAAATATTTTGTAGGATTTTATATAGTATTGATTAACCAATAACATAATGCATAGCACACAAACTCATTAAAAAATTTAGTCTTGCAACTGGGGTATATTCTCTAAATTACCAGATTGAAAAATCTCCTCTTATGGATAGTACCTATCCTAAGGAGGGGATAATCCCTATTTTTTATTGACTCTTGGTTCTCATAACCATGAAATCTATTTTGTATAAGTTTGGTCCCCAAGCCTATTGCAACCACTCCAAATTTCTGACCAAATACAGGAAGATATAACAATGGAGTTTATTATCATATTTTTGAAATCCAATAATGGCGATATTATGTTTTGGGTCCTTGATCTAACCATATATGTGCATTTCCTGCCAATTCAGGCCACTTTTTCACCATCCAAATTGGCTACTACCTACATTAATCAAATACACAAGTTGCATGGATTTTCAAATACAATGGAGTTCACATATTATACGTTGGAGTTATTTTGGCTTGTTGTAAGAGAATTCAACATAAATCCAACGTATTGTATTTATCCTCTCTTAGGTTAAACATTTGTAATGTATAATTTTGTAAAGCTAATTCTATAATTATAATTATAACTACATAATTTTTTGCCATCAACAAAAGTTGCATTTGTGTCCCTGGCTTGAGAACCACACTGATTTTGTTCCTTGATTGTATTTCAGGTGCTTGTTGTATAATGTGTAATGGTTGCTTGGAAACCCATTGGTATTTTTGTGGGAGTCTATGATATGTGTCACAGATGCAATACTAGTTTTTATTGGACAATGACCTTTATTGCAATCAAATCTTGAGAATTCACTTAATCCGTTCATTTTTAACACATATTAGTTAGGAACAAAGATCCATTTTTGTTTCACTATACAAGCATTTACAATAAAGAGCAATTTGAAGTGTCACTAGATTCATTCTAAATCAACCAATGAAAACGTGTTCAGATTCTGGGTAACATTCAAGCAATGATATTAATGGGATGGTGACTGTGTATGATGATGGAAAGATGACTCCAAGGTGCACCAAATTAACCAAGAAAAGTGTCTTAACTACAACAATTATTCTATCCAGAATTTGACTAGAGTAATCTATGTAAGGAGAACACTTTTTGAGAGTTCTGATAGATATTTACTATGTACTGGTATTTTTGTAGGCCCGAAACACCTTAAAATAAAGGGAGGTAGTGTTTGTTGGAATGATATTTGCTTGATGGAAATGGAATATTGAAATAATTTCTAGTGGCTAAGGTATATACCTCCCCCCAGGATATGCATTGATGCCAAAAACTTTTGCATTGGAGTGTAAGATATATTGAGTAACTCACCAGTATATTTTTATCAAAACGTGTATATAGAGAAAGAGTATCAGAGGCTGATATAATGTAGCATATTTTTTGTTTTTATTTTATATTTTGGGGCCCTATGATGGTAATGGATGAACCAGGTGAAGGGAGCTAGCTACATAGTAGGTATTCTCAAATTTATTCTTCTTTCTAACAGAAAATTGACTATTCCTAAGGTAAATGTCAATATGTTTATGGATTTGACAACTTGATACTTTTTCCCCTGCTCACTCAATTAGTATAGGATCCATAATTATTGAATGCAAGTTGATATTTAATATTATACCATCGACCCCTCTTCCTTTACAACTGATTACAAGGCCTAATCATGCGTTGGATTACTAAGAGAGGGGGGTGAATCAATAACAGATCTTTTTAATCCTTTTAACTATAGTATGCAAGTGTTATTTATCTTTATGATCAATATAGAATAATCATCCAATAAGTGTAGAGTAAATAAAACATGAACAAATGAAAAATCATACACATACACAATACACCAGTATTTTTATGTGGAAACCCAACACAGCAGAAAACCATGGAAGGATTTTTCTTATATTTATTTAAGAATTACATTCATTGGAAGCACCAAATTTCTTTGTTATCCCGCTACAAATAGAAGGAGGCTCCGACCCCCTATTATTCCAGGATACAACCTTAGGTAAGATACAACTCCCCAATTATATGGCTACAACCAGAAGGAGGATACAATCCCCTATGTTCTCCGGCTACAACCACCTATCCTTTCCCTATCCTACCACCATGAAATATAAGTGTCAAATGAAGAAACCACTGTCACACTTTCACTATGAGATATACCACTGTAAAACTCTACCAACTTGTACCACTGACCTGTAGCCAACCTATACCATTTCCTTATAATCAACCTGTACCCGTGTTGAGCTTGTTCCAACCAAAACCAATAGATACACGACCTATATGTTCTGCAACACACGTATGTACATGCCCTATATATACTGCATCTCACGTATGTACGTGGCCAATCTGTACCACATCCTACATATTCCTTCTAAAAACTAGGGTTTTCTCTCTCTTAAAACTCTGACCCTCTTCATCATGTGTCACATCAACCTGCAACCTGTCACTATGTCTAGTTGTAATTGTTCCCTGTGCATACATCCTCATGCATATCCCTTAAACAAATGGATCTATATCTCTCTATTCATGTGCCATACAAGTATGTGTAATCATGAACAAGTATAATAACCCTCACATGAACTAGACATCAAACCATTACTAATAAACACCCTTTCAATACATCAACCACTTCACAAATACAAGCTCTCAACCATGTACCACAAAAACCATTAACCATATTCCAAGAATTACAAGATGTGACTCAACACTAGAAATATGTATCAATGATAAATATTGATTATACCATCACTGTATTTCTGTAGATCTGTCTTATATAGAAATCCCCACGCAAGCACTAATATCTCTAGGGAAAATCCTCAAACCCCCATAACCATTTCTCATGTAGACAAAAAAATACAACTAATCATGGAAATAAGACATACCTTTTGAACCAGTAGATAGATCTGATGTACTTTATCACTGTAGACCTTCCTGTGAGCTTGCTTTCATACTCTAGAGACCTGACATCTTCACATTCTCAAATTTCTAGGGCTTTACCCTCATGTACGTGCCCTATTATACTGCTATCCCACATACATATGCACCTTGTTCCACTACATCCCACGTACACCTAAAAAACTAGGGTTTTTTCAGTATTTTTTGTAATTTCGAAACTTTCGTCATCAACCCTCTCAGATTTGAGAAAATTTAGATATATCAATGAGTACCTGCAATAAAAATTACACAATAATAGATATTCAATGTTATCAATAGGAGAGCCTTTCTCTCTTATTTATACTTCCATGTAGCTTCCTCAAGGGATTACCTTCTAACCAACTTAACCCAATTTTCTTCTTTTAGAGCTAACCCACTTCCAACCCCCTTTGCTACAAATAATAAATTCTCCACTTCTAGTTGAAATTAATTTATTTTTAATTATTTTCTTATTGCAACAACTTAACCCATGATTAACTCCTAGTTTCACTCACTTGACTAGTCAACTTCTTCTAGGAAATTCTAGAATAAATTTGACTTCTTTGACATTCTAGATAACTCAGGAGGGTTCTCCAACTTCACAAGGTCATAACTCTCTAACTATGAGGAGTTATGTGAAATTCCACATATTATCGAAAATGTAATGACATGTTCTATCCATATACAATAGTATTACCTACAAATATATTAATATTCATACAATTATACATCAATCAAATTGAATTCCCTTAACCATATTGTTGGGGCTACCAGGATTTTCTACCAAACTTTCTTCAAGGGTTGACATTAGTGAAAACCAACCCAATTAATCAACAATATCCCCCTTTGGCATTGATGGCAACACCCTAGTGCAACAATGAATTTATATCTCTTATTCGCCCCCAGTGACCATCACTCCCCTTGGAAAAATGCCTATGTGCTCTGTCTCCAAGAATCTAACTCTATGTATTACATCTAGTGAATCTCTCCCCATTTGAAATCAATGGAAAAGGTAACTTCATGTCCAGGGCTACTCCCCCTAACTGAAATGTCCTTGGGGATGCTCCCCCTGACGAACTCTATCTGAACCTACTCCCCCAACCCGAACTATCCTCTATATGGTGCTTCCTCGTGTAAATCTAAGACATATAATATAAGCATTCAAAATCATTTATTTTGGAGTAGGAATTACTCTAAGTCTCCGACGAAGATACTCAAAATCTTCCCTTGGAAGTGATTTTGTGAAGATATCTTCAATATGTTCCTTTGTTCCCACATATTCAACTATGATGTTCTTCTCTGCAACCTATTCCCATAGAAAGTGATACTTGATTGGAATCTGCTTCGTCTTGGATTTCATCACTAGATTATTTGAGATATTGATGGCGTCTGTATTATCACAATATATAGGAACAGGATCATCATACTCAACCCGTATATCTGTCAAATTTTGTTTCATCAATAGAACCTATGTACAACATGTTGTTTCTGCAATATACTCTGCTTCAACTGTAGACAATGATATTGATGACCGTTTCTTTCTTAGCCAAGATACCAAACACTCACCCAAGTAGAATTCTGCTCCACTGGTGCTTCATCGGTCATCAATGCAACCTACCCAATCTACATCTGTGTAGGAAATAAGTGATAGATCATTTCCTTTTGGATACCATAATCCAAACTCTTATGTTTCATTGAGATATTTGAAAATCCTCTTCACTACTAGAACATGTGATTCCTTTGGTGTTGCTTGAAATCGTGCCACATGTCCAACTGCCTGCATTACATCTGGTCTGGATGTTTTCACATAGTGTAAGTTTCCAATCATTGACCTGTACTGCCTCTAATCTATAGACTTTGAATCATAATCTTTGCTCAACTTGCAACTAGTTTTCATAAGAGTGTTAACTGGTTTGCAATCTTCCATTCCAAACCTCTTTAGAATTTCTATGATATACTTAGTTTGAGAAATAAAAATGACTTGGTTTCTTTGACATATCTGAAGACCCAAAAAGAAGGATCGTTCTCCATGTAATGACATTTCAAATTCATTATGCATATACTTTGCAAATTTCTGGTTTAACCTATCATCCTCACTTCCAAAAATAATATCATCAACATAAAATTAAATTAATAAAATACTATAATGAGTTACCTTGATGTAGAGGTTGTTTTATGCATTTCCTTTTCTGAACCTTCCTTGTTGTAGATATCTATCCAATCTAGAGTTGATCCACAGGATCTTTTGAATGATTATGGTTGAGTTTTAAACTTGCATGTATTCATTAACCATTTGAGAATTTAATGAAAGAATGAGGAAAAGAAGAGGATTATGACATTCAAATACACATATGCTGGTCTGAAATAAATAAATGACAGCAAACCATAAGAACGCAGGTTGATAACGGAGTTCGGCACAATGTTTGCCTACATCTCCGGGCCTTTTTCCTGTGGGGAAGGCTTCTTTATTTCTGCTCAAGTACTCAAAATTACATCTCAGTAATTCCTATTGGCTACAAGACTGATCTGGTCTTGTTGTCCCAGATCTCAAGAACCCTGCAAAAGAAACAGCATGCAAAACTGATGCTCCAAGCTCCCAGAAACGATCCGACAGCGTTTCCACCTCAAAGGCTTCCCTGCATCAAACTGACTTTGGCTTGGCTTTCCTTCAGCATAAATCTGCTCTGAATGACTGTCCATTGGCCTCAAACAGGACTGGTTTATATAGCTAAGGAGTTGGTTTCTCATCCCCAACTTCCTCCAAGAATATGGCCTCCAAAAATGCCCAATATCCCCCAAAAATGGAGTAAATCTGCTAATAATAGGCATTATTAATTGAAAAAAACCCAAACTATAGCAACAAAACCCAAAATTAGTTTAATTCGGGCGCTAGCCCCCATTAGGTTCGCTCCTGGTCATGTGGGCGCGCGGCCATGTGGCCAAGCGCGCCACCTGCGCGTTAGCACCGTTACATTGGCTCCCGGTTCCTTGGCCGATTCATATGGCCACGGGCCAATCTCTATAACAAAACACCCGCGCCCATGTAGGTGTAGCCCCGGGTCTCGTGGTACCGTTGGCACGTCCACGGGCCAGTGGGTTATGGTTATAACCCCCGCTATACATTGCCGCACTCCTGGTCACAGTTGTATGGGTGTTGGCGCCGATGCCGAACCGTGGGCTGCAATTACAACCGCCCGCACATTTATTTTATGGATAGGGTAACAGTCATATGGTTTGGTCGTGTTGTCGCCGAGGGCTGGGGCCAAGCCCCGGCCCTTTTTTCCGCTGGCCAACCCTTTGACAAAACTTAAATAATTTTTGAACCATTGTCATTACAAGAACTGCCTGCCGGACATACGGTTAGCCCAAACCCGTTGGTCCTTTGTCCACCGAGAGGTTTCAGTTTCGAATCCCCGGCACTACAAACCTTTTATATTTAAACCGAGCAACCAATAATGGGGTGCCACGTGGCAGCCCAGGATTGGGCCACGTGGCACCCTTACCAACCACTGATAACATGCCATGTGTCGGCCTGCGATTAGCCCACGTGTGTGCCACATCAACCCGTCGTACGCCATCTTTCAGTCTGCCGTGTTGCCACATGTTTGCTGCGTCAGCCCAACCGTACGCCCTGTCAGCATGCCACATCAGCCGATGACGTCAGCCTGCCACGTGTCACCCTGTGAGTGGTGACACGTGTCACCTCAGTATTGGTCTGACCGTACGCCAAAAGTGTCAAATCTGCCTGACACGTGTCGCATCCTGGTGATGCCACGTGTCCTCCGTACGATATGCCACATGTCACCTCCTGGTTGGCCCACGTCAGCCGTACGGACGTGCCACGTGGACTGTACGGACTGTACAGTCATCCCCCTTTTTTTGCCTGTTTGACTTTTCGGACAGAACGTGATATCTTCTCCATACGGACTCCGTTTGATGAAGTAAATATACCGCCGGAATCAGGAAGACGAGACAGACGCAATGGCACAGGTTTCGTCGCATTCCGAGCACTTTCATTTTTGAGCATTTTTCAAGCCCTATCAGGCTTCTGGATCCGTTTTCGGATCACACCTCCCCACAAAAAGACCTTTTGGTC
>ML778047.1:779057-794475 GCA_009831015.1 Picea engelmannii
GCCCTAACCTCATCATCAAAGTCCACTTTTACGGAACTTAGTTGATTAGTAACCGTATTAAATTCATTTAAATGATCTGCAACAGACCCACCTTCTGACATCTTCATATTAAATAATCTCTTCATTAGAAATACCTTATTCGACGTCGAGGGTTTTTCATACAATTTGGCCAATCCATCCATCAAACCCTTCGTTGTCTTTTCTTTTGAAATATTGAAAGCCACCGACGCTGCCAGGCTCAGCCGTATCATTCCTAGAGCCTTTCTATCAAGAATCTCCCATTCTTCATCCTTCATGGCCGTCGACTTCTTTGCTACTCCACTCAATGGTAGGAATAGATCCTTCTGATATAAACAGTCTTCCATATGCATCTTCCATAACTGGTAGTTTTGGCTGTTAAATTCCTTGACCCTAAAATTTCCATCTTCCGACATTGCTCCCACTCGAACCAGGAACCCTCTTTTCCTACGAGTTACCTTACGCTCTAATACCAGTTGTTAGAAAAACAGGACCGCGAAGCAATAAAATAAAACAAATGCAGAAACAAAACACAGAAGACACACAATACAAGAGAGACACAGATTTACGTGGTTCACCCAGTGTGGACTATGTCCACCAGAGAAATTGCCCTGTCCTTCCTTTATTATTATCCAGCAAATGAAGGGATACAACCTACAACAAAACCCGTTGTAACTTCCTCTTCTTTCTCTCACAGTCTCCTCTCTCAGAATACAATATTCACCATCATCCATAGCCGCAATATATTTCCCTCATAAAAGAGGGTTGCCTTCTAGGGAAAAAACCCTAACATAATCTCTACCGTTAGATCTACGACCTTATAATGAACGGTCCAGATTTACAATGAAATTACAATATACTTTTACAAGGCAATTTTTGCTTCAGGGGCGCGCTTGCCCCCAGACCCCCCCAGCCGGGGGGATAGCCCCCCCGGACCCTGCAAAGGGGGTACCCCCCCTCTGCACTCCCCCGCGTGGAAGAGTGTACATACTTCTAGGGTGTAAATACTTCATGGGGTATAAACACGGCTGAAAGCAAGGACCTCTAAATCAGGAAGATAATCAGGCTCCATAAACAACAGTTATCAAACTTGCACACTTGATGAGAGAATGAGGGAGTGTGATAATGAGGCACTATCTTCCTTTATTTATACAAGATGGAAGGTGTTCAAAAGGTTTTTGTTCACTGGGCAGGGCCGACTTATCTTCTTAGTGGTTAAAACCACTTTAATTATGCCTGGGGCCGACTTCTCAATTTGCATAATATATTTATGGTTTGACCAATCCACAAAAGGGGATTTTTTCAATTACAATGCCAAACATGATCAATCCAAAAAATGGGATTGATCTAATGAATAATAACTCAATAATAAATAGAATACTCTTTGCAGTTACAATATTTCAACACTCCCCCTTAACAAGAAGGGTATTCTACAACAACATCGGGAAAGAGAGAGGGAAGCAACATCAACAACATATGAAACACTGACTGACATATCTATAAATCATTGAATTTTTTTCTCATCATCAATATCATCATCCACAACATGGAGATGGAATGGCATCATCATCATATGCATCAACATGGATTAGTATAACACTAATACATCATCATCATCAATAAAAACACAAGGCTGATACAACATCAACAACAAAAACATTGCAACACGAAGGCTGGAGCATCATCAACATCAACACTAGGCTAGAAATCTTCAACACGAAGCTGGCATCTCAACAACATCAACACGAAGATGGAAATATTCAGCATGAAAATGGAATCTCAACAACATCGGCACGAAGATGGAAATATTTAGCACGAGGCATGCATCACAACAACATCAACACGAAGTTGGAAATATTCAGCATGAGGTTGACATCACAACAACATCAGCACAAAGATGGAAATATTCAGCACAAGGCTGCCATCACAACAACATCAACACAAAGCTGGAAATCTTTAGCACAAGGTTGGCATTACAACAAAATCAACACAAAGCTGGAAATCTTCAGCACGAGCCTGACATCAACATCTTGTGGTACTCTGACAAATCCAAAGGATCTTCCTAGGAATCAAGAGATTCCCTAGATATAAATCCTAACATATCTACCACTACTGACCAAATCTAGCGTATACATGCACAAGTACTTTGACAGCCCATCCTTACGGACCTTCGGGATCTGTCTAGGTATGATCAATCCCCTAGGATATAAAATCCTAATTGAGCTACTTTTTATTGGTCAGGATACCATAGTATCATCAGTACTACTCCCCCTTTCAAGGGAGGTCCTTTTGGACTATACCAAGCTTGTCTCAAAATTTCTCAAACTTTACACGAGACAAAGCCTTGGTCAACACATCTACAACCTGTTCATTTGTTCCAACATATTGGAGCTTTATGCCTCCTCTATGCATCTTATCATGAATGAAGTGATATCAAATCTCTATTTGCTTCAACTCATCATGGAACACATCATGGTGGCTTCCATATCCAGATAAAATAGATATGTTAACAATATCTTGAAGCCATATGGATTCACAACTAGAAGAACATGCTGCAATATATTTCACTTATGTCATGCTGAGAGAAATATTGAATTGCTTCCTACTCTTCCATGAAGTCATGGCTGACCCCAGACTGAAACAACATCCTGAATTTCTCTTTCTATCAGAAACACTTCCAGCTCAATCTGAATTAGTATATCCATAGAGTCTAAAGTCATGATCTCTAGTATAATAGAGACCAAAATCTAATGTACCCTTAAGGTACCTCATCACATGTTTTTCAAAAACAGGTGAATACATCTGGTTTCTACCATAAATTGACTCAAGGTGTTCACAACAAAAAATATATTTGGCCTAGTGTTCGTCAGATACATCACTGAATCTGTCTATACAGAGTAGCAACAACCAATTTTGATGAGGCGTCTACCAGGAGATTCAACTTTGTTTCCATGGGTGTGTACATGGATTTACATTCTAACATGTTAAAACTCTTCATTATTTCAACTTCATACTTCCCTTGGTTAAGTAAAATCTTCTCTGAGCTCTGCCAAACTTCAAGACCTAAGAGGTAATGCATTAGGTCTTTCATCAAACTCTGTAGCGAGCTTCTTCTGCAATCTGTGATGAGAATTTTTTTTCATCTTTGTCAAGAATACATCATCTACATATAGTATCAACATCATTGGCTCATCATTCATAACCTTGAGGTAAAGGTTAGAATCAACTTTACTCTTAGTAAAGCCCAAGATCGTTAGGAAATTGTCAATTCTTCCATATCAAGCTCTAGGAGCTTGCTTCAACATGTACAAATCCTTCTTCAACCTTCAAACCTAATTCTTTATGTCTTCAACCTCAAATCAATTTTTCGTATCACTTTGTACCAATATGGTACACTTTCTCAACTACAACTCAATCTTCACAATCATGTGCTAGATCTATGTGCTTTCTGCAAAGCACTATCTATCTCACTACCTGAGAGTATGTCCTCTCCTCTTTCTACAATTGTTCCTTCTGGAACTGGGACTCTGCACCTGTAGCTTCTCTGAAGATGAGAATGACTACTTCATTCTCACTGTGTCTACTAAAATATGTGAGTAACTCATCTATTCTATCATGACACCAGGTTCATCTGAAACTGAGAGTGGCTCAATAATTGATACTGAAGGTAGCTCTTCTTCTTTCATGGAGGTAACTCTATCTTTTATTGTAGTCATGTCTCCATGGCCCAAATAATGTATTGCACCGACTACCACTCAATTTTGAATATGTGTATTGCTCCCCTTGCATCTCATACTATATATGAATCATGGTTGTTCTGGTTGTCTTCATGAATACTGGAACTATTTCTTCAATTACTGGAGTAAGTGTCTCGCCATAGTCTTCTCCCTCTTGCTAGGAGAATCCTCTAACCACACATCTGGATTTATACATATGCAACATGCTTGATCCGTTAGATCAATATTGGAAGTGAATATTGATTTCTCTTATAGTCTCATGGAAAAATATATATCCTAGTCTTTATGACTGGCTTCCTTCTCTATCACTAAAATAAGGAAATGTTTCCAGGAGATTTCATATCTCCTAGAAGTTTCTGAAGCTACGATCTAGTATTCTCATGGAATATCTCTCCCATTCCTGGAGGTTGTCTCTTCATCTGATCCTTTCTAAGATCATGCTTACTCTCGATTTCTTCTGAGTCTACAAGGACTTCATCATCTCTTATGGGGTATAATTGGTGTTGAATACCAAGTATAAATATGGAAGGTTGAGTAATAATTCAAACAAGTTCTGCAGCTGCTTCCCGTCAAGGTGGCTTCATTATCCTATGAACAAGTCTACTATGAGTTATTGTTCTAATGTTCAGTCATATTTGGAGCCTTCTGCTCCTTACAATCAATCTCCATCTGAGATACTCTAGATCTTAAAAGATAACTTCTTCTATATCTTCTTTGGTACATGAATGTATATTGTCATGTACGTGACTTGGGTAGTCTGATTCATGTCTCATCTAATATGTTGCCTTATATAACCTCCACTATATCTTCCTCAGGGTTATCACATGTGACCTGAACTAAGGTAAAAAAAACAACAAGCAAGAATAATAATCTTTTGATAATAGTAATAAAACAATAGCATTAATAATCGTCACAGTAGCTCCTTTAGAGATATCACTTGTGACCTGTCTGAAATAAAGATCAAAAGTAAGAAATGAAATATGAAATGAGATCAACACTCTTCTAGTGTTGTGATCAAACATTCATCCATGGTAACCTGGAACCAACACAAGAAATTCCCCCTAGAGAATATGTTAGTTGTATCTGGTAAATGATTACATTAAGCATTTATCTCAATATGCTCACATGCTACCAAGTATAATATTTTTCAAATATTGTTACTTCAACTATAGTGTTTACTTGTAATGGGGTAGTTATCAACTTGTCATGTGCAAATTTGAATCATATCAACTTAATTAATCAAATTTGGAACCTGGAGTCTTGTCCTCAAGAATGAGTGTGTTGCTTTTCTTCCAAGTCTCCTTCACTCAAGATGACAAGTGCTTTCTTCAACCTGTCTTCTGTACTAAGACAATATGATATCTTAACAGAAGGTTGGGTTAGAGAATAAACTCTATGATCTCAAATTTAATCAATCTAATACCTTGACTTTAATTTTTGACAAAAGGTTAGTATGATGGTCATAGCTTCAAAATGCAACCTAGATCAAAATAATGCCATAAAAAATATATGCATATCAGAATAATCAAACCTGGGTTGCATTATTCCTATGAATGTGTTGGATATTGAGATCCTTCTGGATCTATGGCAAGATATCCCTTATCCTGCAAATACCCTTTAAATCTTAACAATTTAAACATATGTGAGTAAATACCTCTGATAGCATTTGCAGGTAGTGGACACCATCTGGTAGCAGCGATAATAATTATCAACCATTTTAAAACTTCAAGGGTGACTGCAACTGGTACTGCAGTTGCTACTTCAATTGATATTGCAACTGCAATTTATACTGCAACTGATTCTAAAATTACAATTGCAACTGCAACTTAGGGTTTTATGAGGAAACCCTAATTTTTCAAACTTCAAATTTTGAAATTCTAATCTAGGGACTAGATGCATTGGGCTGAGGTGAGTTTGTTGGAGTTGTTAGATTTCAAAATTTTCATTTTCCCCTTGAAACTTGACCTGTGGAAATATGAATTGGTACTTCTGGTATTGGTTCTAGTTTCCTGGTTTTTTGGTACTTTTGGTTTTCTGGTTTTTTGGTACTTTTGGGTTTCTAGTTTTTTGGTACAAGTCAAAACTAGGGTTTGAATTTTTGAAGTATCTTACCATTGAAAAGGTGTTCTCAAGGTGCCAAAGAGTTCCCTAGACTAGGGTGCACTTTTCTAGATGGTTTTAAGGCTGATATTCCTCTTCAACAAAAAGCCCTAATTTTATTGTACGACAACAATGCCGTTTTTGCTTATCTAGTGAAAGGTTCTCTCTTCAACTTAGCTCTGATACCATGTTAAGTTTTGAGATATTATTAGGTTTGTTTTCAATTTACTAGATAACAATATCATAGGTAGGATCACTGAGAGAAACACAACCACAAGATACACAACATTTATCCTGGGAAACCCTCATGGGGGAGAAAACCTAGCAAAAACTTCCTTAATATAGATAGCCAATACAATGCCAAGACAATAAACCAAAACACTAGAGAACATCCAACACTGAGAAATGTGCCTCTCTCTTCCTTCTTTTCCCAACTACAGCTATCAAACTTGTGCACTTGATGAGAGAATGAGTGAGTGTGATAATGAGGCACTGGCTTCCTTTATTTATACAAGCTAGCAAACACTGGAAAGGTGTCTCTTCACTAGGGCAGGGTCGACTTGTCATCTTAGTGGTTAAAACCACTTTAATTATGCACGGGAGCCGACTTCTCAATTTTCATAATATATTTAGGGTTTGACCAATCCACAAAAGGGGATTTGGTCAATTACAATGCCCGACATGATCAATCCACAAAAGGGGATTTGGTCAATTACAATGCTTGACATGATCAACTTACAAAAGGGGATTGATCTAATGAATAATAACTCAATAATAAATAGAATATTCTTTGTAGTTACAATATTTCAACATCATCAACTCGTAAGAAGTAAGCTGCAATATTCTCATATTCCTTCATCATTGGTTGTTCGAATTGACCTCTGTAAGTTTGAATCTTTGTTGCTTTGACTTTTGAATCTCCTTCATAAATATTCTGAAGTTTGTCCCAAATCTTTTCAGTAGAGCTACAATGTATAAATTTGGTATATATCGAATCACAAAGACCATTCAGAAGTGCATTTGTGGCTTTTGAATTATTTAGACTGAGTTTCTTTCTATTGTCATTTGTTGGTGGAACTATTGTTTCTTTGTATCCATCTACAACTGATTTCCAAACCTCAAATCCTTGTACTTGTAAATATGTTTTCATCCTTCTACTCCAGAATGCGTATTTATGTCCATCAAACTGTGGTATTCCATTTTTATACATATTGTTTCTCTCCATGATCTACCTTTCATTGGTTAAATTGATTTCTGAAGGAACCCGATCTGATACTAATTGTTGGATCACTGAGTACAAGGGGGGGTGAATCAGTAATAGATATTTTTAATCCTTTTAACCATAGTATGAAAGTGTTATGTATCTTTATGATCAATATATCATTATCATCCAATAAGTGCAGAGTAAATAAACCATGAAAAAAATGAAAAATCATACACATACACAGTACACCAATATTTTTACATGGAAACCCAATGCGGGAGAAAACCATAGAATCCTTTTTTTTATATGTATTTAAGAATTACATTCATTGGAAGCACAAACTTCCTTTGTTCTCCATCTACAACTGGAAGGAGGCTCCAACCCCCTATATTTTCAAGCTACAAACTAAGGGAAGCTACAACTCCCCAATTCTTTGGCTACAACAAGAAGGAGGCTACAACCCCCTATGTTCTCCATCTATAACCAAAAGGTGGATACAACCGCATATCCTTGCCTCGTCCTATCACCCTAAAATATAAGTGTCAAATGAAGAAACCACTGTCACACTGTCACTGTGAGATATACCACTGTAAACCTGTACCAACCTATACCATTGACCTATATCCATCCTATACCACTGCCCTGTAATAAACTTGTACATGTACTGAGCATGTTCCAACCAAAACCAATAGATGTGCAACTTATCTATTCTGCAACGTGCATATGTACGCGCCCTATCTATACTATAGCCCACGTATGTACATGTCTTATCTGTACTGCGGCCTGTGTATGCCTTATGAAAACTAGGGTTTTCTCTCTCTGAAAACTCTGACCCTCTTCAGCCTCTGTCACATCAACCCGCAACATGTCACTATGTCTAGATTGTAACTGTGTGTTGTGCATACATCCTCATACATATCCCTTAACCAAATGTATCTATATCTATCTAGTCATGTGCCATACAAGTATGTGTAATCATGAACAAGTATAATAACCCTCGCAATAAATAGAAATCAAACCCTTACTAATAAAAACCCTTTCAATACATCAACCACTTCACAAATACAAGATCTCAACCATGTACCACAAAAACCCTTAACCAAATTCCAAGAAGTACAAGATGCAACTCAACACTAGAAATATGTATCAATGATAAACATTGATTATACCATCACTATATTTCTGTAGATCTGACTTATATAGAAATTCCCATGCAACCACTAATCTCTCTAGGGAAAATCCTCAAACCCCCATAACCATTTCTCATGTAGACAATAAAATCCAACTACTCATGGAAATAAGACAGACCTTTTGAACCTGTAGATATATTTGATGTACTTGATCATAGTAGACCTTCTTGGGAGCTTGCTTTCAGATTTTAGAGACCTGAAATCTTCATCTTCTCAAATTTCTAGGGCTTTACCCTCATGTATGCACCCTATTATACTGCTATCCCATGTACATTTGTGCCTTGTTCCATTGCAGCCTGCATACACCTAAAAAAATAGGGTTTTTTTTTCAGTATTTTCTATAATTCCGAAACTTTCGTCATCAACCCTTCATGCTACCTCAAACTTGCGCAACTTCAAATATGGCAATGAGTACCTGTAATAAACCTTACACAATAACAGATATCCAATGTGCTCAATAGGTGCTAATAGGAGAGCCTTGCTCTCTTATTTATCCTTCCATGTAGCTTCCTCAGGGGGGTACCTTCTAACCAACTTAACTCAATTTCCTTCTTTTAGGGCTAACCCATTTCTAACCACTTGCCCACTTCTAAACCACTTTGCTATAAATAGTAAATTCTCCATTTCTAGTTTCAACTAATTTATTTTTAATTATTTTCTTATTGCAACAACTTAACCCTTTATTAACTCCTAGTTTCACTCACTTGACTAGTCAACTTCTTCTAGGAGCTTCTAGAATAAATTTGACTTCTTTGACCTTCTAGATAACTCAAGATGGTTCTCCAACTTCACAAGGTCATAACTCTCTAACCGTGAGGAGTTATAAGGTGTTCCACATATCACCGAAAATGGAATGACATGTACTGTACATCTAGAATAGTCTTACCTGCAAATATATTAATATTCATACCATTATAAATCAATCAAACCGAAATCCCTTAACCATATTGTTGGGGCTGCCATAATTTTCTATCAGACATGCTTCAATGGTTGACATCAATGACAACCAACCCAATTAATCAAGATCATGTTCCACCAGAAACATCTATGAACCATGCATGGTGTAGTTTTTAAAATGAGGCACATGATCCTAAGATATCTGAATCATTCTTGATTACCAAAGAGCAAGAAAAGGGTAAGAATGTTTATTTTACCATAGTTATCATAAAAGATTTAGAACAAACTTATGATGTTTTTGTTGCTATAAATAGGAGCCAAGTTGTCAAAAAAAAATAATCCTAAGAGAGTGAAAAATGATTGATTTGGCATCGCTCAAGGAGTTGGTTGTAACTACCTAATAGTTAATTTCATAACATGAGGGCCACATATCTACTTTGACTTGGAGGTGGTGGTAAGACAACCCATTTTAGGGAAAATGGTTTGTAAACCTCTCTGATTTAAAGTGGATGCTATGAGACTCTAAGTCACTCAAGAGGATTCATTTAGTAGGTTATACTTCAATGGATTTATTTACTTAGAATATAGAGGAAAGAATCTTGGGGTTTTATAATATTGAATAGTGCAACTTGAGGAGGTAGACCTTGGAAAGTCGAGACTAGGGAAGAATTGACAAATGATTAGGGCATGGTAGGACTATTTTGAGAGTGTTATTGAAGAACAATGTGTATAGGAGGTAGACCTATGGGTTCTTCAAATGTTTGTTTCTACAAGTAGGGTGGCACTAAAGTAGAATCACCTTAGTTTTTTTGTACTTATACAAAAGAATTCATAGGAAATGGCCAAACTCCTATGTATACTCTTGTTTTTGGAACATTCTTTGTTAATAAAGTTTAGGAACCCACCTTGATTGTTTCCCTAAAAATGAAATGTCATGGTTCCTTTATGTGGGATATTATTGTTCCTTGCAATGTTTACTTGGCTAAGTTAGTGTTACACGCCTTAAAGTGCTTAAAGTGAAAAATTAGGTGGAAATATATATGTTCATGAAAGTTGGTATTAGATAACAAATTTTCTAAAGGAAATTTAGAATGTCAAATTGTTGATTGCTTCACATTTTGTGCATGTTTCTTGAACGTTCTTATCCTACAAGGGAGAACATTGGTGGCTGATAGTTCCAATGACAAAGATATTAAATAGACATCGAAGGATCACTTTTGACCAGGGAATCAGACTTGGATTGGACAAAACCAGTTAATGGATCTTAAGCATACAAGCAAGGTCCAAGAGTGCATCGAGGTGTTTTTGGGCCTTATGTTGGAAATCAAGGACATGACTGATGAATATATGTTGTCTCATTTTATGAAGGGGATACAACCTTGGGTGTAAAATGCATTGTGAAACTACAACGTGCATAATATTAAATTTTCCATCATTGTAGTAGGTAAGCTACTCTACTTCAATAATGTAGGAAGAAGTCCAGAAATAGATGAAGGCAGTTCAAGCGAGAAGAAACATGGAAAAAATAAGAATAAAGGAAAAGGAAAGACAAATCCATCTAGGAAATCTAGCAAGAGTAAAACTAGGAAACCAAATGCACCTAAGGACAAAAATTGAGGTAAGCCCATTGTTTGTTGGATCTATTAAAATGATCATTATGCTAAGAATTACCCATTAGAGAAAAAAATGAATCATGTGGAGCAAGTGGATCGAACTTCATTTGGTGTATTGATATTATTAAGTGATATTGATATAACTTGGAGAAAATAGGTTAGACACGAGTTTACTAGCTTAAATTATGGTTCATGTTGTACAAAGGTGTTGTAGACAGTAACCAGGATAATAGAACTAGTTCTGCCAGGTCAGCCAACAAAGGCATGGTGAAAAAACCAAACATGACAGAAATAGACTTGTTGATGTAATGAGCAGCGAGAGAATGTAACTAACAATGTAACTATCTAATGAGTCAAAATAAGTAAATGGGTTGTACCTTGTTGAAAATGTGTTGTGGATTGCGGAGGTGACTTCCCTTCAAACCTGCATTTGTCAAAGACAATAATAGGTTAAATGACTGAATAATAACTAAACATCAATGACGTTGCATTTGAAAAAGAGAATTAAACGTTATATGACTGAATAATAACTAAACATCAATGAGGTTGCATTTGACAAAGAGAATTAAATGTTATATGACTGAATAATAATTAAACACGTATGATGGTCTAGAAATACTAAAGGGGATACCTCATGAATGATATCCTCTTGGTTTCGAGAATAATTTCTTCTCTACTAAAAAGGACCAACCACATGAAGGTGGAAGCTTGTCTGACCCCTCC
The DNA here is from genome assembly GCA_009831015.1 of Picea engelmannii. NCBI lineage: Eukaryota > Viridiplantae > Streptophyta > Pinopsida > Pinales > Pinaceae > Picea > Picea engelmannii. Next base: position 790,540 of record ML778047.1, read on the forward strand.
CCCCCTCGCATCACTCTCAATTCCCCATACCCAACATGCTTAACAAGTAGAAAAACAAGAATTAAAGGTAAATGAAAGAAAGAAGGTACATGCATACAGAACATGTAGGGTTGCCGCACAACTAGAAAAACAAAAAAAATTATATTCAATAATTTATATTAATAAAATTTTCATAGTGATATATATAATATGAATAAAGTATTTGGTACTTACAATTCAAACTTTTAATGTCAAGTAACCACCTTGGCGAAGTATGATGCCCATGTTTTTCTAGTCTTGCCTTGGTTTCTTTTGACTTGTATGGTACACATTTAAAATATCTTATAACATACTTGAAACTTTTCATAGGCTCCCAGACACGTCAAAAACAACCAAGGCAAGACTAGAAAAAAAGAATATTAGTTTTCATCAACATCGTGTTCTATATCCTTCCTTAAAATTTTCATCCTTTCTTTTCCCTCCTTTGTAAGTGGCTTAGACCTAGACCATGTAGTTATAAAAAGGGGAGAATTAGTACTAGACAATGAATTGTACCTTGTTGAAAACACATTGTGGATCATGGAGGTGACCTCCCTTCAAACCTATACTTGTCAAAGACAATAATAGGTTAAATGAATAAATAATAACTAAACATCAATGAGATTGCATTTGAAAAAGAGAATTAAATGTTATATGACTGAATAATAATTAAAAATGTATGACACTATAAATAATAATGGGTAATACCTCATGAATGAGCTCCTCTTGGTTTCAAGAATAATTTATTCTCTACTAAACAGGACCAACCACGTGAAGATGGAAGCTCATTTGGCCCCCTCCCCCTCTCACACCACTCTCAATTCCCCATACCAAATCATGCATAATAAGTAGCAAAAAAAGATGAAAGGTAAATCAAAGAAAGAAGGTACATTCATACAGAATGGATAAGGTCCATGCACAACTAGAAAAACAAAAAATTGTATAGTCAATAATTTATATTAATACAAATTTTCTTGAAAATATGTGCAATAACTTTTTTTTTTTTTTTCTTTTTTTTGATAAAACTAATGAGTGTATCATCATCACATTCATCTCAATCCTGACCTTCAACTATTGGGTCTTGTTCTACTACTAGAAGGTGATGGGTCATCTCAAGCATTCTACTACTTCTAGTAGTGGGACATGGATGTTGATGCACTACAGGGGCATCCACTACAATAACAAATAGCGTTAAAAGGACATGGTTAGTTATTATTCATAGTAGTGTTTCATTAGTACAAATATAAGTGCTATGTTTTTTACCTAGAGGAGTAGTGGACACCATTGGTTGGATTGACTTAGGTTTCTCTCCTCTTTGAACACCCTCATCTACATGCTCTGTCATTGAAACAAGAAAAGTTATAAGTACACCATCTAAGGGAAATATGTATAATCATCATATTATACATTTTATTTTAAATAAATGCATACCATAATGGGTTTGCGAACCACTAGTATCATGGGGTTGTTTTCCACCACCGTCAAATGAATCGGTGTTGCTTTCCTACTTAGAACAAATAGAGACATAATTAGTTTATGGGTAAAATCAATTGTCAATATATTGGACAAGTAATCAACAACTAAAATCTTGTCATTTTATTTACCAACTCATTCGAAGGGTCATATTGTGTCTGTGATCCATTCGTTTGTCGATTTTCCACCACAGATTAAAATCCAAACTTGAATCTGATCATCAAGTCTTCTTTTGTGGTGGAACCATTGAATGTATCCCCCTGCATCGCATGGCATAAGACATGGATTTTTTATTACTGGCTACAATTAGATAAAATTTTCATGATGATATGTATAATATGAATAAAATATTTGGTACTTACAATTATATCTTTTAATATCAAGTAACCACCTTGTCCAAGTCTGTGTTGCCCATGTTTATCTAGTCTTGTCTTTGTTTCTTTTGATGTGTTTGGGAGCCTACAAAAAGTTTCAAGTATGTTATAAGATATCGCAATTGTTTATATATAACTAACCAAAATTCAACATATTCAATTCAAATATCATATAGTACCTTCCAGGCCCAAGTGGTTTCTTCCCTTCGCTTCTCAATTGTTAGAAAAAACAAGACCGTGGAGCAATAAAATAAAACAAATGCAGAAATAAAACACAGAAGATACACAATACAATATAGACATAGATTTACGTGGTTCACCCAGTGTGGGCTATGTCCACCAGAGAAATTTCCAGGTCCTTCCTTTATTATTATCCAGCCTATGAAGGGATACAACCTACAACAAACTCATTGTAACTTCCTCTTCTTTCTCTCACATTCTCCTATCTCAGAATACAATATTCGTCATCAACCATAACCTCAATACATTTCCCTTATAAAAGAAGGTTTCCTTCTAGGGAAAAAAACCCCAACATAATCTCTACCATTAGATCTGCGACATTATAATGAACAGTCCAGATTTACAATGAAATTACAATATACATTTACAAGGCAATTTTTCCTTCGGGGGCTTCGCCCCCAAACCCCCCAGACCCCACAGAGGGGGTACCCCCCCTCTGCACTCCCCAACATGGAAGAGTGTACATACTTCAGGGGTGTAAATAATTCATGGGGTATAAACACGGTTGAAAGTAAAAGACCTCTGAATCAGGAAGATAATCAGGCTCCACAACCAACAATCTCCCACGTGGAGACTGATCTCAACAACTCCACCGCTATTGTATATGCTGGAATCTGAACCTTTTTGGACCTAGAAAATTCATCATATTCATCTTCATTCTTGAAGACCAACTGAAACTGAGCACGAACTCAGTTTCTCCCTGGTTACTCCCTTTGTTAACATGTCTGCAGGATTCTAGCTAGTGTGTATCTTTTCCAACTTCAAATGTCCATCTTCCAAGGTGAATCGTATGAAGTGGTACCTCAAATGTATATTCTTAGTATTTGAATGGAAGGATGAGTTATTTGCAAGATGAATGACACTCTCACTGTCACAGTACAACCTACTATTATCTTGCTTCTTTCCCAATTCCTCCATAAACCTTTGTAACCAAATCATCTCTTTACTAGCCTCTGTAGCAGTAACATACTCTGCCTCTGTTGTTGAAAGTGAAACAACCTTTTGCAGTTTTGAAATCCAACTTACTATCGTTCCACCTATAGTAAACACATACTCTGTGGTACTCCTCCTACTATCTTTATCACCTGCCATATCTGAAACAACATATCCTTGTAGAATAGTTTCTGAACCTCCAAAACATAATGCATGCTTAGTAGTACCTCTCAATTATATGAGAATCCACTTTACTGCCTCCCAATGTTCTTTACCTGGATTGTTCATATATATGCTCACAACTCCCACAGCATGTGCAATATCTGGTCTTGTGCAAACCATTACATACATCAAGCTGCCAACTGCTCATGAATATGGGACTCTGGACATGTATTCTATCTCCTCCTATGTCTTGGGACACATTTCCTTAGTTAATTTGAAATGGCTGGTCAAAGGTGTACTAACTAGTTTTGCATTCTGCATTCTAAACCTCTCCAACACCTTCTCTGTGTACTCACCTTGAGACAATGTCAGTTTGCGATTTTTCCTATCTCTTGTTATTCTCATACCAAGAAATTTCTTTGCAGCACCCAAATCCTTCATCTCAAATGAATTGGATAATTTCCTCTTGAGCACATTTATATCCTTCATATTAGACCCTACAACAAGCATGACATCTACACACAATAGCAAGATAATAAAGCTTCCATTTTCTAGCTTTTTAAAATAAACACAGTGATCATAATGACATCTACTATAACCTTGTTCTGTCATAAACCTGTCAAACTTCAGATACCACTGCCTTGGAGCTTGCTTTAGGCCATATAATCTCTTCTTCAACCTGCATACCAAATTCTCCTTCCCTTTGACCTCATACCCCTGTGGCTGCTGCATATAA
>ML778047.1:794525-828200 GCA_009831015.1 Picea engelmannii
ACTGTTCAAGATGCAAATCTTCTACTACCACAAGACTTAAAATAGTTCTAATTGAAGTCATTTTAACAACAGGAGAAAATATTTCATCAAAATCTATACCTTTTTTTTGTGCAAACCCCTTTACAACAAGTCTAGCCTTGTACTTCTTTTCTCCTCCATCTTCTTCCTTCAACTTGTAAACCCATTTATTCTGCAATGCTCTTTTCCCCGTAGGCAACTAAAACAAGTCCCAAGTATGGTTATTTACCAAGGAATCCATTTCCTGTTTCATGCCTTTCTCCCACTTCCTTTTGGTGTCTACCTGCATTGCCTCTTCATAACATTCTGGTTCACCATAATCAATCAACAATAAATAATACAATGAAGGAGAGTATCGTTCAAGGGGTATACTTAACCTGGTAGATTTTCTAACAACACTTGTAGGTGTTTGAGGTACCTGTTGCTCCTCTTGTTGTACATTTTGATTTTCTGGTTCCTTTGGAATTTCTTTTTTAGTGATCTCATCAAGCACTGTGTATTCTTGTTTTCCTTTTTCCTGTTTCTTTCCCTACAACTGATCTTTGTACAAGACCTTCTCATTGAATATGACATCTCTACTTCTAATGATTTTGTTATTTTCATAATCTCATAAGCGATAACCAAAATAATTAACACCATATCCAATAAAGATACACTTCTTGTATTTTGCCTCAAGCTTTGTTCTATTTTCTTTATCAATATGGACAAATGCTTCACAACCGAAAGTTTTCAAAAAAGAATAGTTTACCTTTTCTTCTGACCATTCCTCCTCTGGAATTATACCATCCGAAGAGCTTGAAGGTCCTCTATTTATTAAGTAAACAGTAGTATCTACAGCATCTACCCAAAACTATAAGGGAAAACCAGCGTGCAATCTCATATTCCTTGCACGCTCCATGATTGTCCTGTTCATCCTTTCTAACACACCATTTTCTTGTGGTGTTCTTGGAACTATATTCTCTCTATGCATTCCATGGTATGAATAGTAATAATCAAACTCCTTTCTACAATATTCACCTCCACTATCTGATCTATGACACTTCAACTTTTTTCTTGTCTCATTCTCAACCAAAGCTTTCCATTTCTTAAAAGTATCAAAAACATCAATTTTTTGTCGAATGCAATAAACCCAAGTTTTTCTAGTTGCGTCATCGATAAAAGTAACATAATAATGAGAGTCACCAAGAGATGATACCTGAGTTGGTCCCCATACATCTGTATGCACAAGCTCTAACCTTTCACTCTTCTTTTATTTTCCGACTCTGAGAAATCTGACTCTCTTATGTTTTCCATAAACACAATGCTCACAGAAGTCCAAATCAATTTTTTTAAGATATGGCAACAAATTTCTTTTGTGAAGTATTTGCATCCCCTTCTCACTTATGTGTCCAAGCCTATGATGCCATCGTGTTGTATCCACTCCTGTAGAAGCTAAAGAGATAGAAGAGTCAGTATTACCAGTACATAAATACAATGTACCTACCTTCTCTCCTTTCGTTATCACCAATGATCCTTTGATGACCTTCCACGTCTTATCTGTAAATATGGATATTCAACCTTCACTTTCCAACTACCCTATTGAAATTAGATTTTTCCTTAAATCTGGAACATGTCTTACCTCTTTCAACATCCATTGGTTTCCATTGCGTTGTTTTATTTTTACCTTTCCCATTCCAACAATTTTGCATGGTGCATCGTCACCCAAATGAACCTATCCAAAATCACCTTGAACACAATCTAGAAAATGTTTCCTATGGGGTGTGGCATGAAATGAAGCCCCTGAATCTACTACCCAAGAATCAAAAATATTATCTATAGAAAGAATCAAAGCATCTTGTAACACATCACCTGTTACATTTGCTTCTTGGTTTCTCTCCTGTTGTCCATCTCTTTGTTTCTTTGGATCTCTGCAGTGTTTCTTCAGATGTACTTTCTTCCCACAATTCCAGCACTCTATCTTTCCAAGTCTATATTTGGATCTTCCCTTCCTAGAATTTCCATGGTTCCCCAAACCCCTTCCTCTATCCTTTTGTCTTCCCTTGTTCTCCATGTTCAACGCATTTCCTGATGTCTCACCTATGCTTTTCCATCGCATTTCCTCACTAAGGATAACACCAACAACATCATCAAATTTTAAATTATTTGAACCAGAGACAGAGTTACTCACAACCATGACCAAGTCGTTCCAGCTTTCTAGCAATGAGCACAAGATTAGAAGACCCTTGACCTCATCATCAAAGTCCACTTTTACATAACTTAGTTGATTAGTAACCATATTAAAATAATTTAAATGATCTACAATAGACCCACCTTTCGACATCTTCATATTAAATAATCTCTTCATTAGAAATACCTTATTGGACGTCGAGGTTTTTTCATACAATTTGTCCAATGCGTTCATCGAACCCTTCATTGTCTTTTCTTTTGAAATATTGAAAGCCACTGACGCTGCCAGGCTCAGTTGTATTGTTCCTAGAGCCTTTCTATCAAGAATCTCCCATTCTTCATCCTTCGTAGCCATCGACTTCTTTTCTATTCCACCCAATGGTAGGAATAGATCCTTCTGATATAAATAGTCTTCCATCTGCATCTTCCATAACTAGTAGTTTTGGCCGTTAAATTTCTTGACCCTAAACTTTCCATCTTCCAACATTGCTCCCACTCAAACCAGGAACCCTCTTTTCCTGCAAGTTACCTTTCGCTCTGATACCAGTTGTTAGAAAAAACAGGAGCGTGGAGCAATAAAATAAAACAAATGTGGAAAAAAAACACAGAAGATACACAACACAATAGAGACACTGATTTACGTGGCTCACCCAGTGTGGGCTATGTCCACCAGAGAAATTGCCAGGTCCTTCCTTTATTATTATCTAACATATGAAGGGATACAACCATCAACAAACCCGTTGTAACTTCCTCTTCTTTATCTCACAGTCTCCTATCTCAGAATACAATATTTTCCATCAACCATAACTGCAATACATTTCCCTCATAAAAGAGGGTTGCCTTCTAGGGAAAAAAACCCTAACATAATATCTATCGTTAGATCTGTGACCTTATAATCAACGGTCCAGATTTACAATGAAATTACAATATACATTTACAAGACAATTTTTCCTTCGGGGGCTCTGCCCCCAACCCCCCCAGTCGGGGGGATATCCCCCCCGGACCCCGCAGAGGGGGTACCCCCTCTCTGCACTCCCTCGCATGGAATAGAGTACATACTTATGGGGTGTAAATACTTCATGGGGTGTAAACATGGATGAAAGTAAAATACCTCTGAATCAAGAAGATAATCAGGATCCACAACCAACATCAATGCACTCTCCTTTGCATCTTCTTATATATTCTTCCATTCCATGCCAGGAATGGACAAAGGATGATCATACTTAGGGTTTTTTTTCAATTGAACCCTATATTGATCTCTGACTTATTTCAAATATGTACCGACCCTTGAGGTGAATTCAAACTTGTTGAATATATCACGAAATAGGACAACCACATGGTCTATAAGATTATTTTTCAAATCTTTATTATGGGCATTCCACCATGTGTGAATGATGGGCCTGAAGATATTTGGATCCTTGTCGTGCAAGGTCCTGTAAAAAATTATTGTTTCTTGAAAAATGATATGATGATTAGATTAAAATAATATGAAATATGTAGGTTTCAATCAAATGGTAGGAATCAACTATTTAACATATTCAAAAATACATGGGATTTGTTGTATGTTCAAGGGAAACAATTTTTCATCCACCAGCAAGTTGATGGAGAGTGTTCTCAAGATTTGAACATGTGTTTCCCCAGAATAACAATGCTTTGGATGTGCAGAATAAATATACTCATGAGGTTGGCCCTATATACCCTTATGAGCACGGTCTAGCATGTGCAGTGGGGGAATCTCATGGCCCCCAAGAGTTTCATTTCTCTAAGCCACATATGGAAAGGAAAATAGCCTCATGGGTATGTAGCTCATGCTAGGATGTTGTGGGGTTTTTGCATCAATGCCACTAGCAACGTCCCCATGACTAGGTTTTCTCGTCATATTCTAAATTTCCTATAGAAAGAAAATGTTAGAGTAATTCTCATATAATGGTATCAGAAAAAAAAAAAAAAATCATATATTAATATATGTTTGAAATAGTTTTTTTTTTAAATTGTGCTTACCCCATATAGTTCTATATCATGCCTTAAGGTTTCCATCCTTTTTTCCCCTCATGTGTAAGTGGATTAGACCTATCCAATTCAATGTATTCCTTATTTTCCTTTCTCAAGGCCTTTTGAATTGTTTCCACCAAGTTGATGGAATCATATATTTCATTCCATGCAACATCCTACTCTGACAGTGTGCTCGTCTACATCAACAAATAAACATGTTAATTCAATTATTGTAAGCAAGAATTATTATGAAAATCATTTTTAAACCTACTCTGAGTTGTTCAATGCCTTCCCACGATCACCCTACCACATTATAAGATGAATGAAAATTTGCAAGGAGTGCATATATTCGCATACTTGGCATATATTAGTGTTATAGAAAGATTTTCCTCACCCCATGCAACTTGCTCAGAAAGAATTTTCCATTTCCCTATGCAGGCTTGAAGTCCCCTTTTTCACTTCCCAGAGCTAAAAATCATATTTTTCCACATATACGCACCCTATAAGTTATACAACATGTGTATACGTAGGTTTCACCGCTACATTCTGCATACATCGAGTTTGGTGCTCAAAATTAAAAAAAAAAATGGGTTTCCATGTCCTGTCACAAGATCCATGACCTTCCATATACTGGAAGCATTCTGACTCGACCCTTTAGTTCCATTTGAAGGCTATAAATGGGCCATATCCAAACCGTGGAAAGGGAGAAGAATTCAACTTTTGAGAGCAAAGTTACTCTGGAGAAATTATTCACTTCATATTGAGTCTGCATCCCTTTGTCCTTTAAAGTCTGAACACATTGTTCAGCCTCGAAGCTCTTCCCTCTTTTATGGAGAACCTCATTGTCTCTCTTATATGTGCTTTCCTTTGGTGGAGGATTGAAGTGGTGGAGGCCCAACTGTAAGGGAATTAGTTTCTCGGTTCTGAGACGTGCCGACACAAAAGTTTGTCATTCATACACTTTTGTTGATCATATTTTAATAGAAATACTCTTTTCTCATCCAATTCATATCTTGCAAATATTTGAATTATTATTCCATGGGAATATTTGTTATGAATGTTAATGGATTATGCTATTGTATGTGATAAATTTATATATTATCACCATATGCTTATGTATCTTGGTTGTTGAGGACAAGTTGCAGGTATAAATCTTTGAGTCGAGTGCTCAATGGTGGTCTTCATAAAATTTATGGATGAGGTAGGCTCTTTATCTTGTCTTGATTGTCATTTACATTTATATAACATACTTGGGATTAGATTTGATTTCTGCAGTCATTCCGTCTGTTGTGGTTTACCCCATGCCATAGAGTTATTTCCATCGTAACAATTAGACCAACCTCAACCAATGTTCATAGTTGTAGCATGGTCCAACATACTCCATCAACTCAACAAGTCCCCCATATTTCACCTTTATTCCATCCATGGAGAATATACCTATACTATGTATGGATGATGGAGCAATGCGATAAATCCTCTCATTGACGCAAAATTCAGTGTCCAAGTGAGGAAATTCATTGGGTACAGATGGTCTCAGTAGATTTGTGTACCTCAAAGGAACCTCGACGTCGCATATGCTCTCATCATCTTATGAATATGAACCTCCTTCGGAAAGAAATAATTTCATGTGCCTACGAAAATTTCTTCTGAACTTTTCACCTATAGTTGATCTCACCCTGTTAGATGTGTTGGATGTCATAACACTCTTTCCCCCTCCCTACATAAATTCCCTCGCTTGGGGATGATAGGTCTGACATGTACCTATTCAGTTGTACCTACAATCGATCGAATGAGAAAACATAGTTAGCAACAATATGATTAAATTTATCCACATCCTTCACTTGAATAGGCATCATCAAAATGCATGTGCCAAGAATGATCCTAACAATCATATGTGAACATTGGGATTGAGTACACAATTCACACTTTTTTCTTTGGTGAAGATGGAATAAGTGTCTAAATAGGACTTATATGGAATAATATTTCATACTAAAGGTGGGACTTGTAAGTTGCACCCGTAAGTATGGTACATTCAAGGCACAAGTCTGCTCAATGAATAAGTGTCTAGGAATAATGTCAAATGCCTTCCAAAAGTCAGAGAAGCAACAATAGACCTTTGAGGATATATGTCTAGCCTTCTCAATAATATCATGTAGGGTGAATATGTGATTTATGGTCTGTAGTCCCTCTTGAATTGGACATAGCCTATAGTTTTGAATCCATTCCTCTCAAATTTGTCAGATAGGTAAATATCAATAGTTGTTGCATATTGTATTGCTAAACAATAATTCATATTCAACAAGTTGATTGTTTCATTTTTGATAATTCTAATGTTCAACCCCACCCTAAAACCATTTTTGATGCCTCAATTCCTTTTGAAAAATTGCAAAATCCAAAAGTTTGTGCAACTGCAATACTTTCCAAAGGTCACACTCTAGAGAATTAGTTTAAATAACTTCCATGAGATATAATATTTCCACATGAATTTCCTTTAAAATCCATTGTAAATATGTAGGTTTGATGTTTAGGATGATATACTTGACCTTCTATGGATACACTTCCATTCCAATTTTCACAGTGTCATGTGTCACATGCCATTTGGCATTTGCCTCTTAGCTCCTTTCTTACTCTACATGAGTGGCTTGCATATACATCTAACATTAACAATGTTATATATATATATATATATATATATATATATATATATATATATATATATATATATATAACAATCACAACAATATTTAACATAACTAAGCATGCACATTAGGCTTGTGATGCAACCAAGTGGTTGTTCTTACCATATGGGTGGTGTTACCACCTGAAAATGTAAAATCCTATTTGCATTTTCATAAGCATTATTGACATCAGCATTGCACCACTTTTTTTGGATTTTCATTTTCTATTTTTGGGTTAAGAGGTTGGTATAAGGCACATTCTTGGAGAGATTCCTACATCGAATAAGGACAAATGGCACTTAGATTTCTCCTTCAAAATTCAAAGGTACAACACCTTCATTTTAAGTTGTTGAGTCTACCTTGCACATTTATCAACAAGACTTAACCATATTTTTGGGTATGCTCATCCTTCCAAGGTTTGTTTAGTATTTAATAGATAAAGACATGTTCAAAATGGTTCAAATGGTACACCCTATTAAATGAACATATTGTTAGATTTCTCCATGTGAAGAGGTCATGTTAGTTATTGGACACATATATATTTGGATCTAGATCTTTCTCAAAGTATATTTTAATTGAAAGTTGTTAGAATGAAAACTATAAAAGAGAGAGCACCTCTCGCTTGCAAATCAGAAGTACAAGTGGACAGAAATCCCCTTGAAGATCACAAACATTTTCATTTTTAGGTAAAGGGAGGAAAGGTTGTTGGTGAATGAATGTTCTTGTTGTTGGACTATTGATCACATTTTTGCTTGGGCTGCCACATTATTTTCTACTGGTATATATCTGTTGTTTCAGGATTGTTACACATTTTATGTGGATTGTTTAGGTGTTAAGAGAAGGATTTTGTGAGAGGATTCCAACCTTCTATATCTATTGATGTAACCAAAATTGTTGATGAAGATAAAGGCTGCTATTAATTCATATTTTGGTGATTGTTTGTATGTCTCTTTACTTTGGCATTGATTCATCTTCAATTTTATGCATATACATCTAACATTAACAATTATATATATATATATATATATATATATATATATATTATATATGTCACAACAATATTTAATATAACTAAGCATGCACATTAGGCTTGTGATGCAACCAAGTGGTTGTTCATATTGGTGGTGTTACCACCTGAAAAATGTAAAATCCTAAGTAGAGGATGGTTTTTTTGTGGCCTAAGTTGGTTGGTAGTTATAATGTAATGGAATGCATTTATTTAATTGACTAGGTTAGTTAAATCTTGACACATTCAACCTTAACTATGACAAATATTGTATAAATATATTCTTTAGGGCTATGAAAAAAAGATTAGAATATTTATTGTTGGTAGTAAGGTTGATAGGTTGTCTCTTGGAGACATGTTTTATTATGATATTATGAGAGAGCCACATTCCTATTCCAGGAAAATGACTATAATGAATGTGTGGAATATTACGAATGAATAACCCCCTTTCAATTTTAGTTACGGTGTCTATGTAATGTGATGTATTCCACTTATTTCATTTCTAGTATATGAATGTTTAATGGATGAATGTGGTCATGTTATGGATTCTTCTTACTTAAACGTATATAGCTAGGGTTTTATGTTAAATGGATCACCTTTCAATTCAACAATACAATTCATGTGTGTATTCATCATTAGATCAATTCATAAGTATAAGAACCCAATCGTAGTATTTAACAATATTATGTAGTTTTCAACATGTTCATGATTCACACATAATCATCACATCATGCATTTATAAGAGATTGAACTATACAAAAGAGTTTCAAACATAAATGTATTCCAAATGTATCTATCAAAAAACACGATCATCCATACATCAAGAATGCCATCAAATACATAAATGTCAAATAATAATAAGCTTAGTCAAAGTAAGAGACATCACCTATTTCTCACAATGACAAAGTTAGATTTGAAGAAATGAAAGGAGAATAATATTCAACCCCTATTTCTACCAAATTATTGAGGCTCTCAAGTCTCAACAATATGAGAGATGTTGGTAAAGGTTCATATGAGGAGTATTTTTTTACTAATGGATTTCTTTTCAAGGAACTCCAAGTATTCATTCCCATAGGGTTTAGGAGGGAAAAACAATTAGATAAATGCATTCAAATGAATTGGGAGGTCACTTTGGTTGGGAAAAGACTTACATATTGGTAAACGAGAAGTTATTTTGGCCTCAAATCAGGAAAAACATTCACACATTTGTTTTTTTATATAGAATTTGTCTAGTTGCTAAAGATGGATAACAAAGCATGGGTTTATATAAACCATTTCCAGTTCCTAAAGGGTCATGGATGGATATATTTCCATGGATATTCTCTTGGGGTTGCCTCAAACCTAAAGAGGAAATATTTTCAGAGAACATTTTGAGAAATCTTGAGCACACATCTCATGGAACTAAAGTAGAGGATTCATAACTATGTTGCATGTCTTGTTTCTTCCTTAGTAATTGCAATTGTCCTTATGTACACCATTTGTCTTCTTATTCATATGACTAAGTGTTTTCTACCATTATTATTTTAATTTCAAATATAGAAGTGGAAATATAATGTGGTTGTGTATGTTGGAATCATATCATGATGTACCACTATTATATTCAAGTTATTGATAACTCTCTATAGTCAAAATTTTGGCCTTCTATTCTCTAATGCAATAAAGTTACGAAGACATTCATTTTATATTTTGTGTATATGTATGCATTTTATCTATTGGATTCTTTTTGAAATGTCTAGTACACTTTCTATTTCACATTTGTGAATGAAAGAGAATTAGTGCTTACCACTCTCTTTGAAGTAAGAAGATACATGGCATTTTCCTTTATTCCTCTACATCCACAAATTTAAAATGTTATTTCATGAAACATGGGATAAAGGTGACCAATAGAAACACATTCACTATGAGGTGTACTAAAAACCTAAACTTATTTTTATTATCGGCTCCTCAAAAAAATTTGTAATAAAACTACTACAACATAGAGATTAAAGAATATATGAAGAATTCAAGGGATGACTTCCTTTGACCTGAGATGCTTCTCAAGGTCTAGAATGGATAGGTTTGACCTCTAGTGGGTTCCGTAAAACCCTATTTTTATAAATAGGAAAATTTCATGGGACAACAAGATCTATATGTGAATTGGTTAGAATCCATGAAATATCGCATGGTTACTCTTTCCTAAGGGCCACATTTAAGGTAATGGGAGTTATTTTCAAGGTAGATTGATCAAGCTAAAAGTGAGGCCTAGTTATGCCAAGGGATGAGAGAAGATACACTTCTTCTCATGGTTATTGGCCTAGGAGGCCCATTGAGTTTATTATTAAAAAAACATTGAGTTTACATGTCATCAAAAAACAATAAACATTCTTTTTTATTTTGTATCCAATCTCTCATATCATCATTTGGAGGAGACAATTTATATAAAAGTTGTGTTCATTTTTTAAGCATTTGATTGTTGATGTGATTTTCTATCCAACACTGTCATCCATTTGATTGAGACGTAGCAAATTATGTTTTTCCATTTTCAAGGACATAGAATATTATTTATTTATTTTATTTATTTTTATTTTTTTATTTTATTTCTGAGAGTCCACATCTTACTCTAATATATTACTAAACACATTGTGTGGTGCCTCAAAACCAACTAGATAATATTCATGAGAGTGCAATTGTGGTCATCAACGTAAGCAATGTTATCAAGCCTTAGTCCCTAACCTAGACTCTTCTTCATGGTATTAGTTACAAGTCGGTTCATATCCCTCCTTCAGATGAGCAAGAGCCATTAAATCAATAAAATACTCTAACCCATCGCAACCATACAACAACTTGTATCATTACAAATAATACTAATGAATTCTCCTAGTCTAGAAAAATATGCATATAGACATCTATAGATGTATGTATCCATATTGAACCAGTAATCACATGTTTAAGAATTCTTATTAATATTTGGTTTCTGCCTATATGTTTTTTATAACCATGTGCATTATTTTGTTTCTCTTATTCTCAAATGAGGCAGTAATACAAATTTTTATATTTTTTTCCATAATTTTCAAAAGAAGTAGTAATATATAGTAATTTTATGATAGTCTATAAATGTTTTATATTGAGCACCATGATGCTAGTAGTACACTTATATACAACGAGTATTATTTTCACTATGGTTTTCTATATCCCTGTGCTCTTATATTTGTATTTCATATTGAGATAGCATTGTGCTAAAATAAGAAGAAATAAATAATGCCTGTATTTTTCATAGCATCCAATTTGTGTGCTCTTATATTTGTATTTCATATTGAGATAGCATTGTGCTAAAATAAGAAGAAATAAATAATGCCTGTATTTTTCATAGCATCCAATTTGACACTTATGTGATTAGTCACCAATGCACATAAAATAATGGAGTATCAAACTACCCTAGTAGAACACTATAGTGTTATATGAAGTTTTTTAACCATACACAAGGTGGGGTAGCCCCAAACCTAGATGAATTTAAGAAACAAATTGTAACCGAATTCCAATTACCAAAATTAGAGCAACATACTATTTTAGAGATTAAGAAGATCCAATAATAAGAAGAACCAACAAAAAACCAACAAAAAGTGGGAATTCATACCGATTTAGGTGGCTTTGTTGCTCCTCTTATCAAATCCCACGTTGGCTTTGTCTCTTCGGTAGGTCACTGTCTCCAAGTGGTGCAAGGTTGGGCTATGCACGCAAATGGGGTCGGGCTCTCTAGGTGGAGGGTTCTGTGAGCATAGGCTTAGGCTCTCCAAGTGGCAGAGGGTCGAGCTCTCCAAGTGACGCATGATTCAGGCTCTCAGGGTTTTATGTCTACAGAGTAGGGATGAGTCCACTCTCCACGAGGATGGAGGGTTCTATGACTACAGGGTTGGTCTCTCCAAGTGGCGCAGGGTCGGGCTCTCATGGTTTTGACTCTAAATAGGAAGGGTCGGGCCGCTCTCCATGATGAGGGATTATTTTGTTTGGAGGAACAAATTTTGTTTTGTTGTTGTTTGTTTGTTTTTGTTATATATAATATTAATATATAATTAGTACAGCCACAATTACGTGACTGATTAACGCAGAAAGGCGTATTAAAACGAAACGCGGCTAGCACAAAAATGAAACTAAACGCCCCCATCACAGAAATGAAACGAAACGCGGCCAGCATAGAAACGTGGCCACCACTTTGTGCGAATATCTTAATATTTTTTAATCAAGTAGACGTGGCAATGAGTTAATGAACACAGTAATTTTTAAACACGATTAGGTAAATGTAAAAAAGTAAACATATAAACGAATGTCTTTATAATAGCTCGGAAGTTAATGGATGAAATCAGAGCCATTCATTTATTGTGACGACTAAGAATATTCTAGGCATATTTAATCCCGTCCATAGAAAACGTATTAAGAACTAAAAACCTATTAAATGTGCCCATTGTCAATAGGTGTACGCCTTTCATCGTAATTAATATATTATATATAATATATAAACAAAGTTTTTGTTGTTGTTGTTGTTGTTGTTTTGGTTATATATAATATAAATACATAATATATGAACAAATTAATTATATAATATATAAATATATCAATTATATTTATATAATTAGTATATTTATATATTATATAATTAAAAATGTTATAGATTTATTACATTACAAATCTCTAATATAACTCTATTAATCGATCTCTATGATGACGATGATGACGATGACCATGGAAATGATGATGAATATGATGACAATGACAATGACAACTAGGACAATGACAATGATGATGACAATGATGACGACGACGACGATGATGATGATGATGAATGCGACATTGACGATGACGACGATGGTGATGACCATGACAATGACGATGATGATGATGATGAAAACTGCAACGATAATGACGACGATGATGATGATGATGACCATGAAGATGAAAATTGATGATGATGATGATGATGAAGGGTTTCCTCCCCCAGTTTATTTGTTATATTTTAGATTAGTTAATCCACCATATGCAATTTTAAATTCTAGACTTTGTAATATAATCTACAATGGATCTACATCTAAACTATTATTTTAAAGCATTCACTTTATCTATTTATTTCCTTTTATATACCTTACATCTCCTTAGCCATATATAGTTCCTTAAATAGGCCTTATAAGATGTATTCTTAGTCATCTTAGGTTTCTTTCTAGAGTTGTTGATCTTGATTTTCCACCACTTTTTCCCTTCAACTTGGACTTCTTATGAAGCAACCTACGAAGCAGATGAAGTCTCACCCGAGGTAGAGGTAGGGGTGGTTGCAGGACTCAAGTGTCTGCAACCTTAGCTGGGACACGGATCTGTGATTCCTTACTTAATATAGCACTCAACACTACTGGATCTTTAATATGCAATCAATAACCACTTTGCATATACAACAAAACTTTGCATCATTCATAATGACTAGATTGTTTGATCACTTATCATCCACAGAGCATACATATCTAACAGGTCAAGCACTTAGCATATACATGTGAATTAGACCTAACATTCTACACATCATAAGCACTAAGCATAAACATATATAACAGATCTATCTATTCATCTCAAATCACTTAGCAAATAATCACATCAATGAATCAGAACAAGGCACAAAGCGTACAACACAGGATTTACATGGTTCACCCCCACCCTAGGGCTACGTCCACCAAATATTATCCTTTATTAACGTTGGCCAATCGATTACAAGCACAGAGCCGTAGAAACCCTTACTTCACACATGATAGAAGATCTGTGCAGCTCGTTAGATCCTTCTTCCTTGTCTTTCAGCACAAAGCCTCCTATACCTTCACATAGGGACTTGCACTAAGCTCTGCAAGTCTATATGGAATGCACAAAACTCTTGATCACACAGATCCCCCCTTGGCACTTAGCCTATATCACATAGATACAATATTACTCCCTATTACTTCTTTCTTACATTTTCCTATCTTCTATTTATACATACAAAATGGGCCTAAGCATGGGTAAACCCATGGGCTGACATCCCTTTCCCATTACATATTCCCAAAACCCAAAAAGGGACCCAAAAGTGGGTCGAGATTCTATAATATTCGCTTCATCTAGCGTTCCATCTTCAACACGCTGTCGAAGTCCCAAAAAGGGTCAAATATGACCAAGTGCTCCCAAAACTTGGTCAAGGGCCAACAGGCCCCCAACACTCACTTGTGACTCGTCCCGAGTCACTCTAGTCTGAGCAATTCTGCCTCAAATTCCTCGATCTTGGCTCGAGCTACTTCGACCTTTTGCAATGCTACATCCTCTTGCTCAGTGAACTCCTAGATGAGTGAATCATTGACTGAACCTTCTAGGCATTGTAATGTTGTGATGACGACCTGTTCTAGCTCTGCTCCTTGGCTTTCAACTTCGGTGAACAGTTAGCATGCCTTCTCTTGCACTGGTTGAAGTCGTTGAGAGACTTCCATCACTTTGGTCTGGATCGTGTGGATCTATTGTTGGGCTATGTGTTGTTCTGGAAACCTCTTCATTCTTTCAACTGGTGTTAAGGCCTTCAACTACGCCTATAGCGTATCTACGTGTTGATTTGCTTCCTAGAGCTGCGACTCCAGCGCCTGTAACTCTGGATTTTATGTAAGGTTTTCATATGTCTGAGCGCTCCTGGATCTCAACTGCTCTCACTCCAAGGAAAGAGCTTTCATTATGCCAACTGCGTTGCGAGCAGTTTCCTCCCTTAGGTCTCTTATTTCTTGAGGAGTCTCGGGTATGGTACAAAGCTCCAGATCTGCGATGTGTTGTTGAAGCTGTTGGATTACTTCTTCGAGTTACACCACCTATTGTGGGACTCATTCCTCAGTTTTCACTTCTATGACTGTCACAAAGTGAAGTGCGTTGTGAACCCTTTCCCATACTTAGAGTTTCTCTGCAAGTAATTGTTCCTTGTTTTTCTATAGCCCTTCTTTCTCTTCATCCCATTTTTCTTGTAGAGCGAGCTTTTCCTTTTCTACAGTACTTCTGTGGTCCTCAAGGTCTTTATGTACTTGAGCTAAAGCCAAGGTGTCTTGTGTTGTCTCTTCTTGAGCTCATCGAAGGTGAGCTTCGACTGTATCAACAATCCGATGTAGTTGGAATGGCTCATCACCTAATTATGGTGTTCCTGATGGCAGGGGTGCAGTGGAAACTGCACGACTAGACTTTATTGTTTGTTGTACTCCTTGAAGCTCATCCCTGATGCGACTGAACACTTCCTCCTGCTTGGCTTCCTTCTTTTCTACTATATCTAGTGAAGTATCGTTCAGTGCAACGATTATTAAGTCAAATTCATTTAGAGTGAGAACAATCTCAAACTTGGTTCTGGTTTCCTTAGATTTATTCCTGGACGAAGGCTTTGGTGGGGTAACCTTCCTTTTCTTGGAGGTATCCTCCTCCTCTCTATGTAGTGTAACTTCGCCTTTATTTTTCTTGACTTATGTTCTACCTAGCTCTCCACCATCACCTCCCTGCTCAGGTGAGATCGAAGTGGTCTTCATAGAAGTACTATTGACATCTTGAACTTCTTCATCTTCCTTGGTCTTGCTTGGTCCAGGGGTATCATGCACCGGTTCTGGACTATTGATGTCAGGACTCTCCGCAGGGTCTGCTGAGATGAGGAGGTCTGTCGACCACTCCTTGGTGATTTATTCCAAGTCTTCTTCTATTAACTTATAATAGGACTGTAATTGTTGCTTGTGATCGTCAGCGCGCGTTGTGATGTATATAAAGTGTTTGTCTGCATTGAACTTCATCAGGGGCCAAAACCTGTAGAGGGTGTTCGGAGTGATGCACGGTGTAGACTGGATTGCGATATTCAATTGATTGTAGTAGTCATGGAAGACGAAATTGGATTTCCATTGCTTGTTCATATCACTCAAGTACCACAAGGTACTGAACTTCGAAGCTAAAGGCTCAAAGGGCTTGATGTCCGAGAAGGTCACACTTTCTGGCATCTCCCATGCAATGAAAGCTATCAATATGAGAAGATAGCTGAAGTGGAACTCATATCCTTGGTCCTGTTCTCCTCTACAATCAAGATCTAGCTGGTTCACGAGGTAGTGCGCCCAATTCATCTGTAGTCCTTTTGTGCACTTCCCAGTGAGGTCAACAATGAATCCAGTTACTTGGGTGAGTCGGTTCTTGTGAACTAGATTGCCTGCGATCAACTGACATGTAAGGTGCACTACGTCGCTCTGGATAGAGGCTACCTTGTAACCTCACGTACCCTTCTCTACATCTCCATACGTCTCTTTGATTCGTTGAGCTAATGATCAGTCTAAGTTATTTCTAGGGTAAAACTCCTGTGGGTCAAGGCCCTGCATGCTCATCCCTGTGATCCAATTGATCAAGGTCGGATCCACAGTGATGTGACGGTTCAACCATAAGTAACCTCCGTGGTAGCAAGATAACAACAATTTCATGCATGCGTTTACTTCCTGGTGTCAGCCGAAGTGCAGGATCTCCATCACATTAAGCAATGTGGACTGCATGAGGTTCTGGGTCCATGGTTGCAGGATAATCTTCGAATTATTTCCTTTGGTCCTAGTCAATTACTTATGTGGGGCAAGCATGTTGTAAGATTTATGGTCTCTAAGGTTGAAGTCACTAAATTTCAGTGTTGTGATCTTATCCTGGTCGGCGCAAACTGTGTGCACCCCTTTCGGAAGGTATGCAGTGATCACGACATATTCTAACTCTCGGGGTACACTGTCACGGTTGATGGTGCCACTCAGGGGGGGTAGATAGGCAAGTAGAATGCTTGGAATCAGCTTGGCATTGGTGAGGTCGTCTATGTGCTTGGTATGTTCTCGTTGGCTGGTCGGGATAGACCAGCGTGAGTAGTGGATGGAGAGGTTGTCAGTCCTCTCGTGGATGATGCCTATAATCCTGTGGATAACCCTCACTCTGACATGACTCTCTTAGTTCTTATCTCAAGGAGAAATTTTGTTACGGATTCTTTGGTAGCGGTAATCTCGTCAGACATACATGCTCAGGATAAAATAATTAGGTTCACGATAGTCTTAGACACTGCACTAGAGTGAATAGGAAGAGCATAATGAGCATTGTATGCAATTGCTAGTCTGTGGGCTTCAAATTATCAGTTGGAAAAAGTGTTCCTCGTTCATGGCACGACAAGATAAATAGGCAATCTTGGTAATGATTTACTTGCAACAGTTATGAGCCTCATTAACTCTTCTTCTGTCTGTTATGGTCCAGTCCAACGGTCTAGTGGTGAACCATAAATACTTTTCTAGACATTTGGAGCAGCATTCGAATGGATATATCGACTTCCAATGGCTACATTGCTTCTCCATATCGAAGTGGCATATGTCGTAGTTCTGATATCCCAACGAAGCTCCAATTCTACAAAGTTTCTTTTTGCAAGGTACTCTCTGGAACCTGTTGTAACTTCTCAATCTTGGCCTTCTTCTTACTTATCTTCCTAGCCTTTTTCCCCATGAGCTTCATCTCGGTGGTTCTTTTCCCATCCTAATTCTTATTTTCCTTGGGCATAGTCACTTCGCACTGCTGAGATCCTCTTCTAGGATTCAGGTGTATCACTTCTTCTAGGGTAGAAATTTCAATTTTCTGTATGTCTTCCGATGTTCCTGTAGCTTCGATATCTAGGCTTCTAGTGTTAGGTAGCTTTGATCTGTTCTCTTGTTCTTCAATCAAGTGTGCAATCTTTCGGGTCATGAAATCTTTTAACTCTTGTCCCTTCTGTTCTAATACTTCTTCTTCTTCCTTCGTTCTAACTTGATCTCTATCAATCCAAGATTTTCCTAGTAACATCATAAACAAGGCATTGTCTTCAATGAATTTAATAATCTCAAAGTCTTCATTTGTCAAAGTTCCATTGACTGTCATAGGTATCTGAGCAAGCTTTCCACATAACATCATCATTTTTCCTCTAAATAGTCCTATTCCCCCTAATGAAGGGATCATAGCAGGCTTCCCTATAGCTTTCCAAGTTATTTCTGGCATAATGTTCACTTGTGTCTCTTCATCAAGGACAGAGTCAATGTCAAAGTCTCCTATTCTTGCTTCAATGCACTCTTTTTCTTTGAAAATCTCTGATAGTCTAACATATCGGTGGTCATTCAGGGTCTCTTTCATTTGTATCAATACATTCTCTGATTCTTGTTGGGGTTCTGCCTCTTCTGTATATGCCTTAGGGTTTTCCTGATTCAGATTCATTTCTTATAGCCTAGTGATCATTATAGAGAAATCCAATACCTCATGGTCCATAGCTTTGCAACAAAGACAACTTGATCCTCTGTCAGGGAAGTCCTTAGCAATATGTCCAGGTCTTCTATAGCTGTAACATAGGGTCACTCCTCTCTTTATTTTAAACGATCCCCAACTTCTTTTATACTGTGCACTAGGGTCATGGTAGCCAATATGAAAAAAATTCTTTCTAGGATTTTGCATCCATTTGTTAGTCCAAACATTTTTTCTATGCATAGGTATAACATATATATCACTATTCTTATTAGGTCTACTCATATCAAACCTTCTTTCATCTATCAGTGCCCCAGTTTTCAAACTAGGGTAAACTTTATTAAACATACCTAGATCCATACTTTAGAAACAAAAAATTTCACTTATCTTACTTCTACAAAGCACAAAGCCTCAAGATCGAAAACTTTTAACTAGTCTTACCTTTATCAGAGCATAGAGCTTTACATATCTTACCTCTTTTAGTCAAGAATCCCCACTTTTACCTTTCTCAGAGCACAAAGCGTTCAGATCTTGTTCCTTTTCTTCAGATCCAACTTCTTTTCTTTCAGATTGGGCCTCTTTTCTTTCAGATCAAGCCTCTTTCTTTCAGATTGGTTAGAATACTGCGCACTAGGGCACAGATCGTCGCACAAGTCTTTCAGGTTAACCTTTTTGCACCAAGCTTCTTCTTCTTAGTTCCCAGCAATCACAGCTTCATGTCCCAACAACGGAACCATTTGTTGGCACATGGGCAGACCCAGGGTTCAACGCTACAACATCGCACCAACAAAACCCTAACTGTCGACCCTTTCGATAACACCTATGAAGTAGATGAAGTCTCACCCGAGGTAGAGGTAGGGGAGGTTGCAGGACTCAAGTGTCTACAACCTTAGCTGGGACACGAATCTGTGATTCCTTACTTAATATAGCACTCAACACTATTGTATCTTTAATATGAAATCAATAACCACTTCACAAATACAACAAAGCTTTGCATCATTCATAATGACTAGATTGTTTGATCACTTATCATCCACAGAGAATTCATATCTAACAGGTCAAGCACTTAGCATATACATGTGAATTAGACCTAACATTCTACACATCATAAGCACTAAGCATAAACATATATAACAGATCTATCTACTCATCTCAAAGAACTTAGCAAATAATCACAACAATGCATCAGAACAAGGCACAAAGAGGACAACACAGGATTTACGTGGTTCACCCCCACCCTGGGGCTACGTCCACCAACTCTTCTTCTTTATTATCGTCGGCCAATCAGTTACAAGCACAGAGCCGTAGAAACCCTTACTTCACACAGGATAGAAGATCTGCGCAACTCGCTAAATCCTTCTTCCTTGCCTTTCAGCACAAAGCCTTCTATACCTTCACACAGGGAATTGCACTAAGCTCTGCAAGTCTATATGGAATGCACAAAACTATTGATCACACAGATCCCCCCTTGGCACTTAGCCTGTATCACATAGATACAATATTCCTCCCTATTACGTCTTTCTTACATTTTCCTGTCTTCTATTTATACATACAAAATGGGCATAAGCGTGGGTAAACCCACAGGATGACATCCCTTTCCCATTACATATTCCCAAACCCCCAAAAGGGACCCAAAAGTGGGCTGAGATTCTGTAATCTCCACTTCATCTAGTGCTCCATCTTCAACAGGCTATCGAAGTCCCAAAAATGGTCAAATATGACCAAGTGCTCCCAAAACTTGGTCAAGGGCCAACAAATGATCATGATGATCATGATCATGATCATGAGGATGATGATGATGATGATGATGATGATGATGATGATGACAACGATGATGACCATGTTGATGAGGATGGAAATGACGATGATGATGACCATGATGATGGTCATCATGACAATGATGAAGATCAAGAGGATGATGATGATGATGATGACCATGTTGATGACAATGGAAATGATGATGACGATAACAATGGAAATGATGATGATGATGGCATGCAATGATGATGATTATGATGGTGATGACGATGATGATGATGACAATGATGATGATGATGATGGTGCGTGATGATGATGATGGTGGTGGTGGTGGTGATGATGGTGATGATGATGATGATGATGATGATGATGATGATGATGATGATGATGATGATGATGATGATGACAATGATGATGACGATGATGATAATAATGGAAATGATGATGATGATGGAACACGATGACGATGATGATGATTTGTGTAAATTACAATGGCAATGATGATGATGGTGATGACAATGATGATGACAATGTCAATGATGATGACCATGATGATGAAAATGATGATGATGATGATTTATGGGATGATTTATGGCAATGACAATGGAAATGATGATGATGATGATGATGACAATGGTTATGAAAATGATTATGACAATGGTGATGGTGATGACAATGCCGATGATGATGACAATGGAGATGACGACGATGATGATGATGACAATGACAATGTCAATGATGATGACGAAGACAATGAAGACGATGATGATGATGACCATGACGATGATGATGATGATGATAACTATGATGATGATGATGACTGTGATGATGATGACTAACCCATATAAATAAATACTTTAAAAAGAATAAATCATATAAAAGATATAATCACATAACTCATGCATTTCATCATTTCTACAATATCATCAATCGTCTTCTTCATCATCCAAGTCTACATCTATATCATCTAGTTCATAATCAACGTTGAAAGGATTGGCCATATCAACATCATCATCACAGTCATTTTCAATAATAGCATTGTCAATATGATCGTCAAGAACATTGTCATCTACATCTAGCTCAACTTCTTTGACTTCTTCATCTGACGGTACATCTAACTCATTATCCTCTGCATCTTCTTCTTCTTCAATATCATCTTATTTTGGTACATTATATTTTACATGTCTTCCTCTTGGATCATATCTAACAACATACGACCAACCTGCTTTACCTGAAACCTCTGAATAAAAAATCTTCTCACATTTCCTTGGAAGAGCATAAGTTTATGTACCCTACTCAAACGTCTGTGCATTAACCATGGTAAATCCATTGGCATGTTCAATAACAGTTATTTTTGGATCACGTTCATTCATTTGTAACCTGTACCATTTGACGTAGAATAGAACCAACTTGAAGTAATTAAAGTCACACTCAATTATATCATTCAAATACCCATAGTATCTATTTTCTAGGTATTTTTGGGTGTATGTCATTTCTAGAGGAAAAATTAGTGACCTGGGAGACTTCATTTATCCCAAAATTAGAGGTTTTATTGTTATCATCCAACCTTTTGATGCAAAATTTACGGCCATTGCACCACATAGCCTTGTGGTGTTTCAACTGCAATATGCCCCACACAAAAAAAATGCATATTTGTCAACGAATAAACATATTTAAACTTAGTAAAACTTTATAAAATAAATACACTATGACCTAGATTAATATAATGGAAAATGACTAAAACATGATGTGGGTGAATAATATGCTTTCATGTTTATCTTTTAAACCATATGCTAAATCAATTTCCCTCTGAGTAAGATTGGTATCTTGATTATGATGAGCTTCTTTAAGCAAAGTAGCCACCCCTTCCCATGATAACCTACCATTACGTTGTATATTAAATCAAACTATCCATACTTTCATCTAATCAAGTTTGTTTGCAATGTATAAATGTAGTGCATTCCACTCTTGACCAACTGTATGAAAATAAAATAAAAATTACTAATTAGAGTAAATATTAAATAATAATAGATCACATAAGCTAATTAAAACTTAAATAACTACAACATAAAAATAAATTAATATAAATGCAAAGTATTATAGATCTCTACCATCTAATTACCTTTCACTTTCCTCATTCTACCTTTCCCAACCAAGACCTCCCATTCAAATTTGTTAACGGAATTGAGATCCCAAATCTGAGGCACCTTCATGATTTTTGCTTCTAATTTTGGAAGATACTAACTAATATACACCAATGATTGATATACCATATATCCCTCAGGACATGCTCTTTGTCTAACAAAATACTTTAAATAATTCAACTGCCTATCCACCATCCACATTGACCTTGTGTGTGCAGGTCCACACATTTCAATGTCCTCAACTTGGTGTATGAGGTAGTGTTCTTGTGCATTGAAAAATGTTGAAGGTAGATACTTTTTTATTTTTCACATTAGCCGAGGAATTTTTATCCTCCAATATTTTATATCTTCTTTATGTACTTATTTATGTATTTCTTTATATGACAACCACCTACACATGATACAACAAATTAGATCATAGGTTTCAACAAAAACGTATATACATTGAAATTAAAACAGATGTCGACCAATTGAGCAACAACAATTTTTCATATAAATCATTAATTTTACCTCATGTATTTTCCAAGATCAAATATAACTAATATAACTTGGTTTACATTGTTATCAAAGATGACAGGGAGAGATAGAGGTAGAACATACTGTAACAACAAAAGGATCATTAAATTTTAGGAAAAGAAAACCATATTATAATACTAAAAAGTCGTATATTTACCAATATAGAAATATATGTCCAAAATAATTACCTTAATGAAGGTATGTTAGTCATGATATTTCACCCCACCAAATTTACCTTTCTTCATTAAGATATTATTTATGTTTGAAGCAAATCCCATGGGAAATTTAATTTTCTGAATGACCTCTTTTACAACATTTCTCTCCTGCTATGTAAATAATCATGGAATAATGTTTTGGTGTACTCCATTCCTATTTGAATAAATCACATTTTGTAGTGCATGATTGGCTTCCTGAATGTCGGTACAAATTTTGACAATTTTTTCTTTGTCACTCCTTCCATCTACAATTCTTCACAATGTTTCTGTCACATTCTTCCTGATATGCATTATATCAAACAAATGTTCTATTTGTAGGTGTTCATAGTAGGGAAACCTATTGAATTGTACATGGTAACTTGTCATTCCTCGGGGAATATCATTAATGCCTTGACGACATTTATGAAAAATAATTAACGAGATTACGAAATTAATTGTTAGATACAATAAACAGAATTCGATACAAACTAAAATTGCAAAACATTAATATATATGCAGACACATAGACTAAATGCTTACCTTGACAATTTAATCTATTATATTCCAACTTCCATAGGTGAGGTGTCATTCTTCATGGTTTTATTCCAATCTCTTCTTTCAAATTGAAAATATCTTTTTTTGTAGTTCGATACCTATGGTTATTAGGAAGGAAGTACCTATACTCATAAAATACCTCATTTCCTAAACTTATTGAACGATGCAATTTCATCCTAGGACCACAAATTGGGCATGCAAATTTACCATGTGTTTGAAGACCTACAAGATTATATGGATTACTGTCAGTATTATTTATATAAAGAGGAATTGATATGTAAGAAGCATGCATCATATTTTCATAAAATTATATACTACTAAAGTGCATTAGTATGTTACATACCACAAAAATGTGTTAGCCCCGGGGCATCATGAATTGACTATGTAAGTATTCCATGGAATTGAGATTTATTTCTCCCTATTGGTCTAGAGATGTTGTACATAGTGGTTCCAACCCATAAATTTAGTAGCTCATCGACAAGAGGCTCAATATATACATTCATATATTTCACTTGGTACTTACCTAATTGGGTGAAAGTACACATAATTACTACCTTGTCTATATATAAGTAATTATGCAACGAATAAGAAAAATGAAATACAATGTTCAAACCAATTTTGTAAACAAATACCTAGAACAATCATTGCCAACATTGTGTGCTCCCTCTTTATTGACATCCAAGGAGGAAGGTTATTATGTAAAAAAAATAGGCCACACTAAGTAAATAGACTTGAGCTCACCAAATGGATTGACACCGTCAACTAGAAATGAAAGCCTAACATTATGAGGTTCTTCTTTAAAAATTGGCCATCTTTCTTCGATGTTCCTAAATGAAGAACCATCTACAATCATTAGAAGAACACCATATTCACTTATGTGTTGTGCATGGTAATCCATAAAATGTGCAATTCTTTGCATTTAAACAATCCTTTCAAACATGGAATTATTTCAATATGATGAAGAAACTTGTTAGGCACTTTTTTTTTACTTGATCGGTTCTATATCTACTTATTTGACATTGTGGGCATTTCATTTATGATGCATATTGTCCATAATATATAATATTATCATTCAGACATGCATCAATAGCCTAATACTCCATTCCAATATCTTTCATAATGGCACACATATCTTAGTATGTGTGAGGTAAATTATTTGACGATGGTAAGAAAAATTCACCTAACAATCTACAACATTTAAAAAAAAAAACTAATTAATGTAAATAATAGTAATAAAAAATATTGCATCCTTAATTTACACATTAATTGACACTAAAAATAGAGAAATATAAAGTTGACCTTTACATATAATATGTGACAAATTATATTATGTACCTTAGGATCTATGTGATACAAGTGTTTGAAAAACCATTCAATACCTTAGAGTTCACCAACAACATTATAGCAAAGAGAATATTTGTTTTTGAGCCTTCATAAAGGGGTTGTTCTACCTTCTCAAGCAGAGGTACACCATAAATATCATCATTGTTTTCATCATCGATAGGAGAAAATATGTCCTAGATCAATCTATTTATCCCATCATCCATCTCAACAATATTATTGGTGTCATATTCTTCCATAGGATTGGCTTGATCTTCAATTTATGTACCGTCTTCCACATATTGTACAATAGTATTTCTACTACTACTTGGCAGACATTTATCTAGAGACAGACACCTAGGAGGATTTATATTTACAATTACAAACAATCAATAACATTAGTGTATATAACAAATATTAAAACAAAAGAAAAATTTATAAATGTAATCAATACAATGACATATATAATGAATAACTTACCATTGGATGAAATGTATGCCCCCCTTCACAATGCCCATACATAAAAGAATGTCTTTTAGTTGTTTTCCTACAAGTCTTCTTCTTTTCAATCCCCTACATTGATTGTAGGGGAAATAAAATTTCCCATCAGTACCAACCTTTGCCTCCCATGCGTCCCTTAACCTAACAATCGTTCTTTGGCTCTCTTCAGGTGTTGGCATTGGGATTTCCTATATTTACAACAAAATCCAGTGAAGCAATATAACTACATTAATATGTGAATTATATATTCGTACAATACAAATGTCATCAAATTACATTGACCCCATATGTACTAGAGAATTAACCCATTTTCATAATAGATTTATTAAAGGTTTATAACAGTAATCAAAAAATCAAAACCATATATTTTTACCACATAAGTTTCAAAGCTTGACTATAATCAAGTAATGAAATCAAACAATAAAAGAGAACTACACCAAGACAAATTGTATAGTAATTAAATGGAATTGAATAGACATGTTCATACCTATTTCCTAGGGAAAAATTTGTGTCCCCAAATGAAAGAGGATCTAAGGGTTAGGGATCCAATCTGGGTATTTGAAAAAGAGACAAAGTAATATTAAAAAATTGTAACCTTCAAAGTACAAAATTAGATCTATGTAGATCAAGAATTGGATTTGAGGCAAGTAACACATAGAAAAAAGACTAATAAATCATGAAATGAACAATGAGAATAAAAATTCAAAAACACCTTCATCAATCTTCCGATGAACGTTGACTATGTCAAAGTTGACCAAGTCAGTAAAGTCAGTGAAAATTAAATTGTTTTCAAACAGATAGTTGACATCCTCAATATTCGTCGCTAGATCGACAAAATATCCTATAGGTTTGTCTAAATATCGATGGATATAGATGTGCATCAAAATTCCAACGTTCATCGAGGTGCCCAGGAAAAAAAATATTAAAACTTTAATATTATGTCATAATTTGCGACAATATGATTGAATTTATCCTTATCGCTGGAATGTTTTGTCGAATTTTGACCCTATATGTAGTAGTGTGACCCTTGTATGCTATACAATTGTTTAACTCAACATAAGGCAAGAAGTTGAAGGTTGAACATCACCATGTGTTGTGGGAGTTTGAATATGTGTTTCCAGAGGAAATACCTGGACTACCTCCAAAGAGAGATCTTGATTTTTTAATAGATCTTGTACCCATGGTGATACCAGCATCAAAATTTCTCTATCATATGAGCATACTCTAATTGGTGGAGTTGAAGGTACAGTTGAAGGAGATGTTGGATAAAGGTTACATCAAACCAAGTGTGCCCCCATGGGGAGCACCAGCCTTGTTCGTGAATAGGAAGGATGGTACCTTGAGACTGTGTATTGACTATAGGCAGTTGAACATGATGACCATCAAGAACAAGTATGCATTACCTAGAATTTATGATCTCTTTGATCAACTCAAGGGAGTTGTAGTCTTCTCAAAGATTGATTTAATGTTTGGATATCATCAAGCCAGGATTAAGGATGAGGATATCCACAAGACAACCTTTACAATGAGGTATGGACACTATAAGTTCTCAGTGGTTCCATTTGGACTTATAAATGCACCAGCCAATTTCATGTGTTTAATGAATAGTGTTCTTATAAAATATCTTGACAAGTTTGTCCTAGTGTTCGTGGATTATATTTTGGTGTATTCCAAGACTAGAGAGGATCATGAGGAGAATCTCATGATGGTGTTACAAGTATTGAGAGAGCACCAGCTCTATGCTAAATTCAGAAAGTGTGGTTTCTTTCAGAATTAAATCCAGTATTTAGGCCACATAATCTTAGTAGGAGTGGTAATAGATCCCGAAAAGATAAAGGTAATCATGGATTGGCCTACCCCTAGGAATGTGAAAGAAGTGATATCTTTCATGATATTGGTTGGGTATTACGAAAGGTTCATAAAGGGATTTTACAAGATTGGTAATCCCATTACTTCATTACAGAGGAAGGGAATAAATTTGTATGGTAACCAGAATGTGAGGTCAACTTTCAACAACTGAAGCATCTTTTAACTAATACCCTTATTTTGAAAATTGCAGACCCCGAAAAGGATTTCTCAGTTTGCACTGATGCTTTCAAATAAGGACTAAGTGGAGTGATTATGCAAGAAGGGAAAATTATATGCTATGAGTCAAGAAAGCTAAATGAGCATGAGCACAAGTACTTTGCCAGTCATTTAGAGCTTGCATTATGGTCCATGCATTAAATATGTGGAGACATTACATGTTGGGAAGAAGGTTTATCTTGATGATAGACCATTGTGGACTAAAGTGTTTGTTTGACCAGCCCATATTTTATGTTAGATAGGCTAGGTCGATGGAATTAATCAGCAAGTTTGATTTTGAAATCAAACATATTAAAGGGAAATAGAATAGAGTGGAAGATGCACTCAGTCGGAGTGTGCAAATTATACACTTAGCAGTAGAAAGTGTAGGAGAACTTGATATCAAGCATAGGATTAAAACCATATTTCAACGAAACAAGTTCTTCAACCAGGTGAAAGAAGAGTTACAGCAAGAACCTCGAGAGAAGAAGTGTGAAGGATATCAACTTATAGCTGATGAGTTATTATTGTATAACAATAGGTTGTATGTTTGTAATTCATAATATTTGAGGCACTTGACAATGGACATGTTTTATAGGAGACCTTATGGGAAAGTGGGTTAAGATGGTTAAAAGTTAACCCCTTGAGGAAGCTAAATGAAAGTATAAATAAGAGGCAAGTATCTCTCATTTTAATCACACTTGAGAATATTGAATATCTATAGGTGAATGAGGTAACCAAAGGATATCTAAGCCAAATTTCAGAGGGAAGGTGAAGTAAAGAAGGTCGAAACTCAAGGGAGGATAAATTCTTTTGATGATGTTTTCTAAGGTATGTTATTTACAATTCATCTCACCATTTTCTCAATAACTTTTTTCTAGAATGATTCAGACCATGAAATTGGAAGGTTGTTGAGGAAACATATCTAAGTAGTTGTGGTAAAAAAATTATCTTGTGGGTCTTTGTATTTTTGGAGTTACACTCCGTGGAAAATAGGGTTTGTGGCTAGTCTTGAAACTAGTCTAAAACAGGTGTTTCGGGTAAAAACCTCATAACTTATTCATAACTGATCCAAATTCAGTAAGACCAAATGTGTTGGTTAGAGTATAGTCTGTAGTATTATATGTACAATTTTCAGATCCATACAACAAATATTTTGTGTGGGGCAAGCTCTACAAGTTCATTATCTAGAATAAGCCAGAATTCAACAAGGTATGCCATTTTTGCTATAACTCATTTTTTGAGAGGTTCCAAGTAGTGACACCTGGAGGACTTGCATTTTTTGGTTAAAAAGGATAATTTCTCTATTACTGATTCACCCCCCTCTCAGTAATCCAACAATTGGTATCAGAGCATGTGCCTTCAAGAATCAATTTAACCATTGAAAGGTAGATCATGGAGAGAAAAAACATGTACAAACATGGAATACCACAATTTGATGGACATAAGTATGCATTTTGGAGCAGAAGAGTGAAGACATATATACAGTCATAGGGATTTTAAATTTGGAAATTTGTAGTAGATGGATACAAAGAACCAGCAGTTCCTCCAACAAGTGAAAGAGCAATAAAACTCAGTCAAAATAATTCCAAAGCCACAAATGCACTTCTGAATGGTCTTGGTGAATTGGTATACACCAAAGTTATGCATTGTAAATGTGCTAAAGAGATTTGGGACAAACTTCAAAATATTTATGAAGGATATTCAAAAGTCAAAGAAGCAAAGCTTCAAACTTACAGAGGTCAGTTCAAACAAATAAAGATGAAGGAAGATGAGAATATTGGAGCTTATTTCTTAAGAGTTGATGAAATGGTAAATGCAATCATAGGATTGGGAGAAGAAATTAAAGAATCTATAATTGTTCAAAAGGTACTAAGATCTCTTCCTATGAGATTTGATCCTAAGATATCAACACTAGAAGAAAGAGCATATCTAGACTCAATAAGAATGGACGAACTACATGGAATCTTCACAGCATATGAAATGCGAACTGAATAGAAAAATCCATATATAAAAGAAGCAGCTTTCAAAGCATCCAAAAGGTCAAAGAAAAAGGGAAAGAAAAAAGAAAAAGAACATAGTAGCAACAATGGCATCTCGGAAGATGATGAAGAAATGGCCAATTTTGTCAAGACATTGAATAAGGGAACCAACAATAGATATAAAGGTAAGCTTCCATTGATTTGTTTTAATTGTGATGGTATTGGTCATTTTTCTAAAAAAATGTCCTCACAAGAAAAATAAGGGGAATGATGAATATTACTCAAATAGAAAAAAAAACATATAAAGGCAAAGGAACCACAAAGAAAGTTTTCAAGAAAAGCTTATGCACCAAAGAAGACATCTCCTCATCAGATGAAGATGAAGTCAGTGACAGTGCGACAAAAAGAGTTATATTCATGGCAGTAGAAGACTCTGATAAAGAATACACTGAAGAAGAATATGAAGAGGCGGAAGTTGACTATCGAGAAGAATTGTTGACTGCCATAGAAGTTATAAGAAGAGAAAAGAGGAAAAACAAGAAGCTACAAGCCGAACTAGACAAGAAGGAAGACACTCAAGAACTAGAGCATATCATCATGGAATTGAAGGTTCAAATAGAAGAATATAAAATAATTGAAGAAGCACTCAAAGAAAAATTAGAAGAAAGAGACAAGATCATTGGAAATTTGGAAGCAGAGATTGTCACATTGAGAAAGGATATTCAAAAGAAAAATATGCAGAACAACTCAAAAGTTTTGGATGACATTATTAGTAGTCAACAGCCTAATGATGACAAGTCGGGACTTGGATACAATCAGATATAAAAGGGATCAAGATCCAAAGCAACATAATAATAAACATATCGAAAACATTATGCAGAAACAATCAAAGGGGATAGGAAGACCTACAAGGAAAATTACAAGGACACTGCTCCACCTAGAAGATTTAGATTTCAGAATCGATGACCGACAGAAAAAAATAGACCTCAGGAGGAAGAAGGATTAATAAGATTAACTCCTTTCAAAATATCTTCAACTCCTAGGTATCAAACTATCTTTTTTGGTTTATGTTATGCATGAAATAAATTTGGACATAAAGTTGTAAGTTACAGAGCTAATAGAAGGAACATAAACAACTTTGAAAGACATACACAAAATGGTTATCCAAGAAGGTCTATTGAAACACAGAGAAGAAGCTACAACAGGTTTGAATCATTGAGAACTGAAGTGGAATGCTACAAGTGCAATAACTTTGGACACATGGCCAAAGATTTTAGAATGAAAGTCCCTCCTAGAGAACCACAACAGAACAACAACAGTCATAGACAAGAGCCTCATAAGAGAACATGGATAAGAAAGAAGAATCAGTATAGCAATGAAGAATGCACACTCACTCTACAAGCTAAGCAGAAGAAGTGTGGTTGGTATGTTGACAGTGGTTGTTCAAAACACGAAGAACAAGTGAACAAAGACAAGGTCCCAGATATCGTAAGACTGGAAATAAAACGAGATGAAGAAAATTCTACAGAGAAAAGGAAAGATGAGGGATACATAAAGTTTTGGAAAATAACTGAAAGAAAAGAAGGACAGGTAAATAAGGAACATGTTCAAGAGATTGTACTTTCAGGCACTGTAGTGAGAGACGAATCCGCAGACAGAAGGAAAGAAGTCAGAGCTCAGAGAGATGATGAATCTACCAATGAAGATGATGATGAATACACATCAAAGAAAGAATTGTTTTGAGCCATCTGTCTTAGAGACTCCCAGATTATATGAATAATAGATAGGGGGATTATATGCAGTAGCTGAGACAGACCATAGAACCATTCTATGAGCATATTGTAGAGTTTGAGTAAACATATTAATGCTCAGAAACAACATGGAAAGGAAGTGCAGACAACCACCATTACATCAAGGTAACTCAAGGTAGTATTTTATTAATTTAAATTTATGTTGATGATATTGTTTTTGGAAGTACTAATGACAGGTTAAGACATAAACTTGCAAAGGACATGCAAAATGAATTTGAAATGTCATTACTCAAAGAACTATCCTCTTTTCGGGTCTTCAGATACGTCAAAGAAACTAAGGAATTTTTATTTCCCAACTAATTATATCAGAGAAATGCTAAAGAAGTTCAGAATGGAAGAGTGTAAACCAGTTACCACTCCTATGCAAACCAATTGCAATTTGAGAAAAGATGATGATTCAAAGTCTACATACTAGAGGTAATACAGGTCAATGATTGGTAGCTTACTATATGTGACAGCATCCAAACCATATGTAATGCAGGAAGATAGACAGGTGGCAAGATTTCAAGCAACACCAAAGGAATCACATGTCTTAGAAGTAAAGAGGATTTTCAAATATCTCAAAGGAACATAAGAGTTTGGATTATGGTATCCAACAGGAAATGATCTATCACTTATTTCCTACACAAATGCATATTGGGCAGGTTGCATTGATGACTGAAAAAGCACCAGTGGAGCAGCGTTATACTTGGGTGAGTGTTTAGTATCATGGTTAAGCAAGAAAAAATCATTAGTATCCTTATCTACAGTCAAGGGAGAGTATATTGTAGCAGAAACATGTTGTACACAAGTTCTATGGATGAAACAAACTCGGACAGATATACAGGTAGAGTATGATGATCCCATTCCAATCTATTGTGATAATACAAGCACCATCAATATCTCAAAGAACCGATGATGCACTCCAAGACTAATCACATTCCAATAAAGTATCGCTTTCTATGGGAATAGGTTGCAGAGAAGAATATCATATTTGAATATGTGGGCACAAAAGAACAAGTGGAAGATATCTTTACAAAATCACTTCCAAGAGAAGCCTTTGAGTATCTTCGCCAGAGACTCAGAGTAATTTCTACTCCAAATGAATTATTTTGAATGTTTATCATATACGTCTTAGATATACATGAGGAAGCACCATAAAGAGGACAGGTCAGGTTGGGAGATCAGTTTCAGGAAGAGTTCAATCAAGGGGAGTATCCCCACAAACAGTTCAGTTTGGGGGAGCATCCCCAAATGGAAAGATACATTTTCCATTGATGACAAAGGAGGATACATTTATCAGATGCAAGCTTATAGAAAGAGCACAGAGGCATGGTTCCAGGGGGAGCGATGGTAACAAGTGAAGAATGAGCGATATGACTTCAGAGTGATACCCGTTGTCAAAGGGGGAGATATTATTCATATGAAGGGAGAGAGAGTAATCAGAGGCTTATAAACACAAAGAAAAATAAAAGGCATGTAGACAGGGGAAGCATCCCTAAGGAGAGTTCAGTCAGGGGGAACATCCCCAAAGGGAGATACCCTTTTCCATTGATGTTAAAGGGGGAGAGATAGATACATTGATGAGGAGTATAAGCATGAATGTTTTCATGACTAAGTGTTTCCATCAATGTTGGTGTTGCCATCAATTCCAAAGGGGGAGATTCTCAGACAATTGGATTAGGTTGACGGACAGTTGGTATGGATTGTTGGTTGTCATTGATGTCAACCATTGGAGAGTGATATTGTAGATTGATTTCAACCCTTAGTGATTGATGTCAACCCTTGGTAACACAAAGGTTCGAGTAATGGACCCAAGGTCGTTTCATGTATAATGGTATGATTTTTAATATATTTGAAGGTAATACTATTCTATATGGATAGTACATGTCATTCCAGTTCTGGTGGTATGTGGAATGTCACATAAATCCTCACGTTTAGAGAGTTATGGCCATGATAAGTTGGAGAACCAAGGTTTGGTTAATGGACCCAAGTTTGTTTGATGGATAATGGTATGAGTTTTGATATATTTGTAGGCAAGACTATTCTATATGTATAATACAAGTCATGTCATTTCTAGTGGTATGTGGATATTTATGGCCATGTGAAGTTTGAGAACCCTCATGAGTCATCTAGAAGCACCAAAAGGTCAAAGTAGTAAAAGTGGTTTAAGAGATTTTAGAAGGTAAATAATAAAGTGAAGTGATAAGTGTACTATAATTCAAAGTGAATACAAAATAAATTATTTAAATAATAAATTTAATGGAGAAATTAGAAGTGGGTTAACCCTAAAATAAGGAAAGTGGGTTAAGATGGTTAAAAGGTAACCCCTTGAGGAAGCTACATGAAAGTATAAATAAGAGGCAAGACTCTCTCATTTTAATCACACTTGAGCATATTGAATATCTATAGGTTACTGAGGTAACCAAAGGATATCTAAGTCGAATTTCATAGGGAAGGTGAAGTAAAGAAGGTTGAAATTCAAGGGAGGATAAATTCTTTTGATGATGCTTTCTAAGGTATGTTATTTACAGGTCATCTCACCATTTTTGCAATAACGTTTTTTCTAGAATGATTTAGATCGTTAAATTGGAAGGTCGTTGAGGAAACATATCCAAGTAGTTGTGTTACAAATTTCATATTGTGGGTCGTTTTATTTTTGGAGTTACACTCCGTGGAAAATAGGGTTTGTGATTAGTCCTGAAACTAGTCTAAAATAGGTGTTTCAGGTAAAAACGTC
>ML778047.1:849931-863667 GCA_009831015.1 Picea engelmannii
GAAGTGTATCCATGGCCTTTTTATAGCATTCCTTTGAGCTATTGTTCAACTAGTTTGTAGTGTGTAAAGAGGCTAATTAGGGCATTTCTAGGTCTTTGACCAGCCATCCAGTCGAATCCAGTCCAAATTTGAGTGTCAAATCAAATTGGAAGTTGAACCAGAAGTGGGTGGGAGGTCGATCACTCTCATAAATGTGTCGTTTCTCAGGTGCGCGGATTTTTGCGACAACAGTCGCGCATGTGCGTGAATCTTGTGTTTTTGTTTCGTGCATGTGCGCGCGCACCCAGTGTTTTCATAGCACCCTTCAATTTTTCACTATTTTGTATAGTTTTTTACCCTTTATGAATGCTTTTGTGTTAATCCAGGTCCATGGATGACTTCATAACTATTTGACGATGCTAAATTCTTGTAACCATTTGGGGACGAAATTTCAGTGATAACAAATGCCCCCTTATGGATGAGGTTAGGAGCATACGTATAGCCGAAATCCATCAATGTTTCTTCTACTGAGAGTGTTGTTGTAAGAGAGAGAAATAGTGGGATCGTCTAGAGCGATCTGTTGGAGGAAAAAAGGAACCGGTAGAACCCAACCTTCCATGAGGTGTGTAAAAAATAAACTGTGTACAAATGAGGCGGGCATGCCCCATGCTCATGTTATGTAACTCAAAAAGAGGAATGAAGTGTTGGTGTAGAAAACTGCAGCGCCCTCGGGGGAAGTCGTGATAAAGGCAGAAGACAATTATGTGTATGAACATACTCTGAATAGTAGGCAGTGACAACTGGAAGAAGTATCACGGATTCTATAGGCATTGATAGCCCAGCCAAGTTCAGAGGTCTTCAGCAAGGAAAAGAACTAACTACAATAGTCGCAAAGTAAGACCCACCGTAACATGAGAAAGTGTTGACGTCAAATGTTATGGGGGTCAATGACAGCAGGGAGCAATTGTGGTTCTCCATGTGTCGTCTGAGATCTCTCATTGGATGGGTAATGAGAATCAAGATACTGTCGCCCTTCTGGAAAATTGTGTTGATGTCGACAAAAAGGGGGATGCGACTCCCAGAATCAAATGGCTTCGTGAAATCTACTAGGTGAGGTTAGGAAGTGGAGGAGGTACATGGATGAAGTCAAGATGTAGGAAGACTCAAGACTGCCCTTGGTTGGAGGATATGTGAGATAAAAGTGGCCACAACCGTTCAACGAGGTTGAGTGTCAAGGGGACAACAAGACAGGGGATAAGTTGTGCCAGAGTTGGGACAAGGTGAACAAACTCAGAGGGTAGAGGTAAGTGGCCTATGGGGTACTCTGAAGATATGGACAATGTCATCAAGGGTGGATGATAAGTAGTGCCCCAACCAAGGGTGACATGGGTTGTGTTTGGCTAAAAAGGGAAGAAGGTCGCCAAAGGTGACGACAAAAAGGTAATGTAACTGCTGGAAACAAAAGGCGTTTGTACAATAAATAAATAATAATTTGGGATAAGTGTAAAAATACAGAAACGGGTGCCCTAATGTGAGATGGTTGGCCTGGGTAGGGCACAATTTGCTCGGAGAACTGGTGGA
This sequence comes from Picea engelmannii, assembly GCA_009831015.1. Lineage (NCBI taxonomy): Eukaryota > Viridiplantae > Streptophyta > Pinopsida > Pinales > Pinaceae > Picea > Picea engelmannii. The sequence goes on from ML778047.1 coordinate 851,492, forward strand.
GGGTGGGGGCCCCATGGGTGGGTTTCTATATGAGGTAGGTGAAATGAAGGGAAATTTGCAGATGGGCAAATGGATTGTGGATGAAATGGAGGGTTCATGATACTGTGGAGGTGCAGTTCAAAAATAGAACCGTGAAGAGATAATCTGGGAGTCCGTTGGGAAAGCTAGCAAAATGAGGAGAAGGAGTATGTGGTTGATTCGTGACATGATGTAAGACTATCAGGACTCCCATCCCTAAAGGGTTTTGAAAAACAACATGAGTGTCAAAAGCGCAAAAGGGTGCTATGAATGGGACAACTCATGTGGGTAAAAGTGCTACCGGATGACAGTATCGAAGATGCAAATGGAGGTGTTGGTACTGCAGAGCCGGAAATGGGGATCCTAGAGGTGAATGTCAGAGGGTGTGACTGGAAATGTAAGTGAGATTCAGAGGGAATGACTACATGCCAGTGATGAGTATATACCTGAAGGGGTTGTGTTGATGTATGATGACCAAGTACCTACACACATGAAAACCAAATACCCAACGTGAACAATATCTGAAGAGAATTGAATATATGAGCATGTATTTGATAATTTTGAATATGCGCATGCGTACCTGGTCAGGGTATGAAGAATGGCGTCCCAGGGGCTCAAGATGAAAAGAGGCCCAGGGACTGTCGTGATGTAGATGACAGTATGTTGATCCCATGGATGAAGACGGATCGAGAAATGGACGCCCGAAGCTCCCGGAATGGTGAGTGGAAGTTTGGCAAAAAGGCCTATATATAGCTGTAGGGCCCACATTTCCACCTCATTTGTACTTGTTGCTATAGTGACTAGACGAGAAGTATTCAGAGGAGATTTGGAGATTCTGGGAGGATGAGGCATCTGATCGAGGACCAGCGAGCTTCAGGTTAGTGGTCTGATCATCCTGCATAGAATTAGGGTTTCAATTTTTGGGCAGGGGCTATACGGAGGGTCGTACAGAGGGTGTGATGAGTGTGAGCCCCACGTGCGCGGGTGATATAGAAGTAGGCGCGCACATGTGCGTGCCTACCCACTAGATAGTCATGCATGGGAATACTAGTAAGGGGGTAAAGGGTGCACACTATGTGCGTGCCTATCGGCTACACAGTTGTGCATGTGTGCGCGGCTGTGTATTAGACAGGCACGCTCTGAAGCACACTTGTGTAGAGATACAGGTGCGCACACATGCGCGCCTGTAGAGTGAACAGGTGCGCCTGAGAGCGCGCCTGTGTAGTGAACATGTGCACCTGAGAGCGCACCTGTGTAGTGAACAGGTGCACATGAGAGCGTGCTTGTGTAGTGAACAGGCGCACACACGTGCATGCCTGTGGAGTGAACAGGTGCGCACCTGTGCGCGTCTGTGGGTTAAACAGTCGCGCCTTGGAGGCAAGGTTGATAGGTGTAAAACTTATCTGTTTGATGTTGTGGATGGTCCATGTGGATGACTTGGGACTATTTTATGTGGTTGCAGGTGAGAATTGTGCACGATGCCGGTTGGTTGGCGAGAGCGAGATTGGTCCCAGCTGCAAGACGCCATGGCTATTGAGGAGCCAGGTGTACTTGCAACTTTGGCAGCCTCTGGGCTATTGAAGTTCTTTGAGTGCCCATTGATATGGGTGCAGGAGTATCTCCTGCAGTTTCTTATCTGGATGTGGAGTCCGGACCTGCATTGCTTCATAGTGCGGGGAGAGAAGATTTCCTTCACTGTGGTGGAGGATGTATATTTTTTGACTGGGCTCCCATTTCGGGGAACACCCCTACCAACGGAGCCAATATTACTGAGGGATCTGGCGCTAGCGACAGTTGGTCGAAGATACTGTTTAGGGCCGAACTTTATGTCTGGTACTGTCGTGAGCATTGGGGCGATGGATTCCCGTGCGCATCACTGTATAGCATCGATGATTGTGAGAGTTTATGGGTCGCTGGCGACGCAACGGATCAGTGGTGGCCAGCTGATTGTGATGGAGAGAGTGTTGGTCGGTGAGCACTTCACCTGGGGGCTTACGCTGCATGCCAGGATGGTAGGGCAGCTGAACCACTGTCGGTCCACGGATATGGGAGAGTTTTCCTTCGGGTCCATCCTGGTGGCCTGGTTTTTGGAGAGGGTGCCTATGTTGCACCCGAGGATTTTATTGGGTGCGCCTAGGGCGCGAGAGCCGCGACTAAAATGATGGTCGACTTTTTTGCTTCTCCATAGTGGTGGTGAGGGCGGCCACTTCTTTACTGCTGAGGCGGCGCAGGTGTGGCGGAAGATGCCGCAGGTGATATTACAGTACTCCTATGTCGGGGTTGACTTCCGGGAGGATCCGGACATGGTGCTACCTCCAGGGGAGGTGTTTGACCGTCGAGGTATGTTGATGATGTTGATATATATGTTTTTTTTGTTTGAGATAGCATGACATATGTATATGATATATATGTTGATACTATATGTTGCTTGTTTGTATGTGCAGATGTGGCACCTCGCGGGCGCGAGGTGGAGTTGCGGAGAGCGTCGGCTCTTCAGGAGCCGGAGAGACCACCGTGAGGAGGGTCGTGTGTTGGAGAGAGACGTCTACATGAGGACGTCGCGGCGTGACCAGCTGATCCGGAGAGAGCAATGAGGAGATGTCGATTTGATGACCCTAGTGTTGGGCCATCACATTCTCCTCTGACGGATGCCGAAGTAGATTTTGAGGACATACGTCGTCACCTAGAGGCGGTGTTACAAGACGTGCCTGAAGGCATGTGGTCATGCATCCAGGATGAGGGCATCCTGGAGCAGTGTGTGGAGATTCCACCGCCATGGCGGGCTATGGTACAATGGGCAACAGTAGCTGGTGCTGCGATGACCGGATGACTACCTCCAAGGCAGGAGGGACCAATAGGGGGTGGGCAACCACTGCCTGAGGGAGGGGCAGGTGGTGGTGCTCTAGAGGCACCTTGAGTGGTGCTTTATGTATTGATGTATTTTTTGTATATAGTTTGGTGAGCCCATTTTGTACCGAGGTGCTTCACTGGCCTGCGGATACTTGTATTTGTGTATGTAAACATTTGGATGGCACTGTGGACCTTTTTATATATACATGAGTATACATTTTTGAGATCTATGTGGTGTTTACATGTGTTTTTTTAATATATTGATGATGTCTAATCTATATATGCTATGACAGGTTTTTGATATGTTTATGTATGTGTAGAGGTAGCTTGATGTGATATATGTCAGTCTAACACAATATTATCTAGGTTATCTATAATTTGATTCAATTGTCTTGGAATATGTATAAATGTAATGGAATCAAAATGTCAAGATAACAGTCTAACCTGCAGGTATTTGCGAAAGAGGCAAGGATCGCGTATGCGGTACACATTGTTGAGCTGGAGAACGACTAGTTGAGAGTCGAGGAAGATGCTAAGGTGACGAATACGATGATGCTAGGCATTGGCCAGGAGGCCAATGATGGCAGTGTATTCAGCTTGGTTGTTGGTCGCTGAACCCAAACATATGCTTCTCAAATGGAGCATTTCATGTGAGGGGGTGTAGAGAGCCCAAGCGGTCGAAGCGAGATTTTGTGTCCAATGGCTAGCGTCATCGGCATAACCGATGTGGTAGGCCGATGGAGGAAGCATCTGTCAATAGCACAAATGAGAGTTTAGACGTGAGGGATGGAAAAAAGATCAAAAACACTATAAAATAAATAACCTAAAGTAGAATCACTACGTTTAAGCATAAAATTTCTTTAAATACAACCCGTTGACGGGTTCTTTGAGAGAGAGGCCTTCAGGAAAGGCTAGGATGTATGCGCCTTTGGTGAGGCAATGTTGGATAATGTATGGGCCATGCCATAGTTATTCAAATTTGCCATGGCCAAAGGTATCATGAGTGATATCGTAAGCCAGGATGAGGTCGCCTTCACGAAATGAGTGAAGGTTGACATGTCGATCAAAGGTAGCCTTTGATCATTTTTTAGCTGCCTCATTGTTCTTTAATGAAGATCAACGATCTTCATCCAGACACTCTAAGTTCAGCAAGCGTTGGTCCATCAGAGCAGTGTCGGGTAATAGCTCAATGGTGGTGTGTAGGGTGGGAATTTCGCACTCGATGGGAAGAGTGGCCTCAACCCCATGGACTAGATGAAATAGTGTGAAACCAGTAGTTTTTTTCACAGCCGTACGATAAGCCCATAGCGTGGAAAATAACATATGATGTCAATTAGTCTTATGTTTATTAACCATGCACTGTAACATGATTTTGAGGACCTTGTTAACTGCTTCGACCTGTCCGTTAGACTGAGGGTAATATGGTGAGGCAAACTCATGAGAGAATCCTAACCGAGATGAGAGTTCGACGAAAATCTCATTCTCAAAGTGTTTCCCATGATCGAAAACAAGTTGGAGTGGTACTCCAAAGCGAGATATGATGTGGTTAAAGAAAAAAAGCGTTGCGGTGTCAGCAGTGTTGTTGAAGGTGGGCATAGCTTCTGCCCATTTGGTGAAGTAATCGACTGCGACAACAATGTATTTGTGACCATTGTTGGAGGGGGGATTACAAGTCATGAAGTCGATGCCCCATTTACAAAAAGGGTCGGCAGTGATGACTGGATGGAGAAGAGCAGGTGGTGCTCGGGATTTTTTGGCGTAAAGCTGACACTTCTCACATCGTTTCACGGCATGAATGCAATCGTGAAACAAGGTAGGCCAAAAGTAACCTTCTCGGATAATCTTCTGAGCAGTACATATTCCCGAAAGATGGCCCCCACATGCGTCGTTGTGGTAGTTGTTCAAGAATCTATCGGCCTCATCAATGGTCAGGCATCGACGAAGAATGGTGTCGACCCCTCTTCGGTATAGGATGTCTCCGATGAGGAGGTAGCGGGGGGCCTGATGGCGAATACAACGAAGATCATCTTGTGAAAGGTGGTTACCGAAATTTTGAGTTCGGAGGTAGACAAGAAGGTCGTCGTACCAAGGATCATCTAAAGTGATGTAAAAGAGGTGTTCGTCGAGAAAGTCAGTATTGACGAGGGTACTGGTGGTGTCAAAGGGGAGGGTCGTGACAAGTTCGGTGAGAATGAGGGCCTTCTTGATCTTGGGTGTTGAGAATTCAAGATCGTACTCCTGAAGGATAACGATCCATCGAGCAAATTTGCTATTAATTTGCCGACGACTGAGCAAGTATTGCATAGGGTTGGAATCTGTGACAACCTTAGTTGTGCGAAGCAGAATGTAGTGACGCAATTTATGGACTGCTAGGATGACTGCAAGAGATAGTTTCTCTTCATGTTTATACTTCAAGGGTGGCCCTAAGAGGTTTTTACTAACGTAATAAATGACATGCTCGCGATTTTCATCACCTAGCTGAACGAGAAATCCTGCTACTGAAACAGTTGATGCTAAGATGTAGAGGATATAGTCGTGATTGTAGTCAGGTGCACTAATTAAAGGGGCGTTGGAGAGCACCGGTTTAAGATCGTCAAATGATTGTTGGGCATGTTCATCCCAGTGAAATGGGATGTTGTGACGTAGTAAGCGAAGGAAACCATGTGCGCAAATGGCGTAGTCTGGGACAAATCGCCGTAGAAAGTTAGCTTTGCCTTGGAGGCTCTAGAGTTGCCGTAAATTTTGGGGAGGTGGAATTTCGGTGATAGCTTGGACTTTGAGGGGGTCCATAGTAATACCACTTTGGGAAACAATGAAGCCGAGGAGGCGCCCTGCGGTGACACAGAAAATTCTCTTGAGGGGATTCAAGTGGATGTTGTACTGATGACACCGTTGGAAGATGATTCACAAATCATCAAGATGTTGGGTGCGTTTCTTGGATCGAGCGATGAGATCGTCCAAGTATGTGAGGATGATATGAGCTAGATCATGAAAAATGTATGTCATAGCTCGTTGGAAAGTTGCGCTAGAATTCTTTAAGCCAAAAGGCATGACACGATATGAAAAATTACCCCAAGGGGTAGTGAATGCAATTTTATACTGATCGGCTAGGTGAATTTGAATTTGATTATAACCAGAGAAATCGTCTATGAAGGATAGAGCCTCGTGGCCTGCGCAGTCATCGATAATTTGATCAATGAAAGGCGTTGGAAAGTTGTCTTTGGGACATGCGTAATTTAGATCGTGAAAGTCCGTGCAGATGCGGATAGTGCCCTATTTTTTGTTAATGGGTACCGGGTTGGAAACCCATGATGTATAGGCGATGGGGTAAATGAACCCGGCAGTGCGTAATTTGTCAATTTAGGCTTTGATGGCCACTGCTTTGGATGGGTGTAGCGGTCGTTGTTTTTGACAAACTGGTGTAATGTCGGGCCAGGTGTCGATGCGATGTTAGAAGATAGAGGGATCGAGGCCAAGAATTTCCGTGTAGGACTAGGCAAAAATATCCCAATATTCCTGGAAGAAGGATTTATAAGCGGTGCTTTCTTGAGGAGTGCAAGCATCTCCAATGGTTATTTCCTCGATGACGCCATTTTTTATGGAAATGTCGATTTTAATGGTCGGAGAAATGTTGGCCATGTTGCCTTCTTCAAAAGCATCAAGGGCAGGGATGGGGTTTTTGAACCAGTCGATAGGACCTGATGGGATAAAATCCTTGGTTTCAACCGCGTAGATGGGGTGTTGGTTAGGAGGCATGGAGGATTCCTGTGGAAAGAAGAGTGCGCAGTGGTGTAGCGCATCCCATGGGTAGTCCAGGTTGTTTAACTCTTCGAGTATTTCCTCGTCACAGTGGAAGTGACGGGAATACAAGGGGTCATGAAGGGTGATATCGATGACTGTTTTCATGTGGCTGCCCCTGGTGATGAAGAATCAGGGGGAACAATGCAAGGATTTGGTGATGGTTCGCTTGACATAAACCAAATATCGAAGTACTGAGGAGTACCCGTGATAGTTGCGTGTAAAATTTCCGTAGGGAAATGAGCGGGAGAGTTGGGGGGGTTAGGCGGTGAATCCTCAGATAAGTCATCTAAGAACCATGGAGGCGTTGGAAGGGCCTTGGGTTCAGGAGAAATGACATGAATAACCTCTAGTGATGAGGTAAGGTCAACTATCGACTCTGTGGGTTGTTGAAGCAGGGTCAATTGGCGTTGCCTGTATTCAATGATCATAGGACACTAGTATGTAAAATGATATAATGATTCACATAGAGAGAAAGGGCATCTCATACGTTCATTGACTAAATTTGTGACATAACAGATGTCAGTGATGTTTGGTAAGGATGATGTAGCAAGATTGGGGTTTCTCTGGAAGCTTTGGCGTACTACGGCTAGTGTCTACCGAAAGCGTGGTAATGCTAGGCAATGGTGGGTATAATGGCCATATTCTGAACATATAGCGCAAGTAAATTTGGTTCGCAACCCTTTACTACTTGAATGGGGGGTGGTAGTGGCAATAATAGTGATAGTGGCGAGTGTTGGGGGAGTTTGATTGAGTGGAATCAAATTCCATAACTCTGGTAGAGATGGGCAGTTGTTGGTTTGGTGTCCATCTTTTTCACATAGTGTGCAAGGAGGTTGGATGCGCGGAGGAAGTGGGGATGTGGGATCCTTCTTCTTTCTCCTGCCCCCAGCTATGGTAGGGGGTTTAGTGAGTGGGGGTGTAGAGGGTATGGTGGGAGTAAGTATGGGAAACTTCATTGGGATTCCTTCCATTTGGGGGGGAAGGGATGGTCGAGGGACCATCTTTGGTGGATGTAAATACCTAACTGGAATTGCTAACACCATATTAGGTAGGGTAAGCATTGCAGCTACCTAGAAAGCTTCGATGCTCGGTGGAGGGTAAAAGAAGGGGATTTGGGTGATAGATTGGGGAACTGTCTCCCAAACTAGGATATGTCCTTGGGGAGAGGTGAAATCGTGGACTGGTGGGATCGACGAGTTTGCAGGAGGCTCTTGAGGGGGAAGTTCTGGGACTAGTGGGACGTCAGATATGATAGAAGCCTCTGTAGGAGGAAGGGTATCCTCTGTGTGAGTTCCGTTAGATGATACGATGCATACTTGATTGGAAGGATGAAGGAGCGGTGGTGCTCTGTGGTAAGTTCCTAACAATGATGGATCTTTGAAAATTCCAGGGCCCATCTCGACGAGTGGGTATGCATCATGACTCATGTGTATGAGAGGAAGAATGTTATTGATGTTGGCAGATGGGTTAGGCTCGTAATGTGAGACTTGGTCAATGGTAACGATCTTCCAATTGTGGGGCAACATCATTGTTCGAAAGACGGAAGAGGCAATTGGATTCATAACGTACATGTAGCTACGACTGAATAGGATATTATAATCTAGTGGGGTGTCGATAACTTCGATGTCGATGAGAATGGTTTTGCCCCCAAGTTCTACGGGGACATTTTGGAAGAGCCCTTCAGGAGATGATGGTCATCTGTCATAAGCTCGTAAGGTGATGGAAGAGGGTATGAGTTCGGGGGAACCAAGTTTCTGCCATATAGATTTGGACATAATGCATGTAGATGCACCTTCATCAATGATACACCGATGAACTGTGATGTTCCGTATTTTTACTGGGATTTGAAAAGCGATCAAGGCGGGAAGGCGAGGTTCTCCGCTGTCGAGATCAAAGGTAATGAGTCGATTATCTGCAGGTTCGACTGCCCCCAAGGCGGAAAGTAATGATTTCCGCTGAGTGGGACAAGTCTGGAGGACTTCCAAAACTAACATGGCAGTCGGGGATTGTGCTAAGTCGTCAACCAAACTGTAATTGTGAGCTGCCCTAGCCTGTGGGTTGTGGACATTCCTGCGTAATGGGATGCGAGGGATGCAAATAGGTGGCTCTGTGTTAGGGCGAGAGATCACCAACGGGGGTCCCATTGGTGCAGGGTTTGTCTCTGGAGGGATGGGAGGAGACTCAGCGGGTGCATGATACTGACGATTACATGTTTGCAGAAGGATTTCTTCCTCACTAGTGAGGAGGATCATGCGATCTGTTGGATTGTTTGGGTTGAGGTACTGTCCCACCTGAGGTGGGGGATGCTGCGTGTCCTATTGGGTGTTTATCACACATTGGTGTGGAATAGGATTCTGCAACACGACAGGGGGGGGTTGTTGCATGTATTTTTATGGTGTCTGCTGAGGGGCAGGTGGTGCTGGAGGATGGGGCAGACTGCCTGAGTCTTTCAACCGTTTGAAATCAGCAATTTGGGGGCAATGATGAGTGTAATGACCGAAATCACCGCAAAGAGCACAAGGGAAGTTGGTTTTAACAGTATTTTTATTTCTCCCTTGACGCCTATTATTATTGCCCCCCTGGGGGTTCTAATTCCCCTGGTTCTGGTTTCCCCCAGTAGGTTGATTCTGCTGGGGTTGATTCTCGCCTTGACTGGGGTTGTTGTTGTTCCTGTTTCGTCCTTTCTTTTTGGCATTGTACGATGGATGGGTCGGATTTGCTGTATTTAGCTATTCAAAAATTTGATATTGCTGAACAGGAGAGGGTTGAACAAAATTCACCCCAGCATGAGGATGTGGGGGAGCCATGGGTTGTGGGGGACCGAGAAATGGGAAGTATAGATTTTGTGGTGGTACCGATCCGTAAGGTACATATGAAGGCATGGTGCTTTCGCTAGTACTATAAGCTAAGGTAGAGGGGGTACCAGAACTTGTTTGAATAGGTGGGTGTATGGGGGGTGTCGGCGGTGGCCCACTGATGGGTGGAGGCATAGAAACAGGGTATGGTTGTTGATAAGGGGGTTGGGGGTAATAAGAAGTGCCCTCGTATGCTGGTGGGTATTGAGGTGTTCCATACATTGGTGGTTGTTGGGGTTGTGGACCATGGTGAGTGGTGTTACCAATCAGTCTGTCGGCTGAGTGAGACATCCCAGGTTTGTCTTGGCCAAATGGCACAGGTTTAGAGAGATCAGGAAGTACAGTGTATAAGTACCCTGACTGTGTGTAGATGAGGTCATACTATTGAGCCTTACTGATGGCTTCCTCTTCAAATTGAGGGAAGGTGGAAGCTACATCCTTACCTAGGAGAGAGACAATTGATCTAAGAAACCAGTCAAGACACTGTTGTTTGGTGGTTTCTGCTTTGCACAAACTACGTCGCCTATGCCACTCATGAATGTGATTAGTGATATGTGTGGCTAAGGTTTTTTTGAAATTAGAGAGTAATTCTAGACCATTGTCGTGGCGGATTGGTAATTGGAAGAAGGTCAAGAATGCTTTGGCCAAGGACTCAAAAGTCACATGGGACCCTGAGTTTTCATCTACGTACCATTTGGCTAATGGGCCAGTGAGTGTGCATTGAAATAATCGCAGTCTGATGGAATCATCCATAATGCTATTGGAAGAGCACCATAGGTGAAAGGTCATGACATGGTTGGCAGGTTCATCGCCTGCCTTTCCTTCAAACTTGGGTATGTCTGAAGGTAGTTTCGTGGGCATTGCAGGCCATGTGGGGTCATGCAATATAGGATCATTGGTGAGTTTGTTTAGATCCGATATGTTGAGAGAGGCCAAATATGGCATCTGTAGTGGGGGGGCAGGGTTAGCTCCAACCATGGTGTGAGTGTGTTGTGAACCTGACCCTTGAGGGGGGCTAGGTGGGTTGGTACTTCCCCCTTGAGAGGAAGTTGTTCCCTCACTTCCATGTAAAGGAGAGAAAGTGGACGGTGGAGCTTGGGAAGTGGACCCAAGTAATGTGGAACCAGGAAAAGTTGATCCTAAAACAGTAGCACTCACAGGAGTGTGTGAAGGTGGTGTCGATGAGTGGGCAAGACCAGACACTCCCCCTAACATAGGAGGGAGGTTTAGCAAGCGTCATGAACGACATGGATTTTGTGGGTCCCCTATGATGTCTGACTAGCTGAGTGAATGTCTGCAAATGGTTGTGAGAGTAATAAAGAAACAAGAGCCTTTGTGTTGCAAATTTTGAATTTTACACAATATATATATCCAAATCAAAATGTAGTCAGAAGTGCATCATACATAAAATGTTTTGAAAAAGAGGCATATATGTGGATAAGTGGGTTTTGTCCGCGTGGGGAATCAAAAGAAAACAAATGCTCGTGTCCTAGAATATGTAACGTCCTTTCTCTCAAATAGCACTGGACCTTCCAATAGTACTCAACAATGGGGACTGAAGTCACCGGAAGAGAAACTAGTGAAGGATGAAATATTTGGTTATAATGAGGGGTAAAGGGGGCATATCCCGAAAGATATGGCGATATTTCCCAATAGCCACACAAAATCCAATCAAGGTGCAATTGCAGCCCTCAATTGCCACCTAGGTAAATGTCCTAAAATTTGGTCACTAGGTACCTCGGTCAAAGTGCGGCATTTAGATTTTCAGCCTAAGAAATGGGTCAGGGGTTGGATCTCGTCCAAGAGGTGGGTGCCTCAAGGGAGGACGCACAGAACAACTGGACCTCAGCCTTCAACCCTTCACGGGTATCTCCCTGCCTTATGGTATTAGGAACACTTGACTTGGAGTATTTTCAGTTCCCTATTTGACAACTTCTATGGTTTTGACAATGTGAGAACCAAATAACGGGGAGTTATTTGGATGTCTATCCCTGAAATCCTACCTAGACTAAAAAATTTCTTTTGGCACCTCCTGTGAAGGAAAACTTAGTGAGTTTTTAGAAAAAAAATTAGATGTAGTTGTTTTGAGAGGTTGGGGGTGTGAACCAACCTCGTTGAATTAAAATGGGAGTGGATAGTATCGTCAAGAAAAGAGTGGGGTGTTTCGGAATCCCTTTGGAGGAAACTTACTTTGACCTCCACGTTTCAAGAAGAATCTATGTGAGTGATAAGTGACTTTTGTGTGTGAGTGAAAGTGTGCCAATTTTTAGTGAATTAGGTGTCACCTTGTTGCATGTGGACTTCGCTTGGTCCTTACAAGTGTTGATTACCTAATTAACTAAGTGTCTTTGGTACAACCTTGCGTAATTCAAAAGTCCCTAGGAAGCTAGAATGTGGACATGTGGGTCCGTTACTATCCCTTTAAATCCCTATTGTGATGTAATCTAAGAAAAGCTTTGAAACTATCCTAGATTGATCATGTGGGCATGTATGGGCCCRTTACAAAACCTTTAAACTTCCCTAGTGATTTGATCTAAGAAAGAAAATTTCAACACTATCCTATCTTTGTAGCATATGGGCATGTATGGGCCCATTACAATATTAAGATGTGTTTGAAAAAATAAACTAAGAGTCCCAAGAAGGGTTGTTGTC
>ML778047.1:865201-881608 GCA_009831015.1 Picea engelmannii
ATGAAAGTTGGTTATGGCATAGGAGACTTGGACATCTAAACTTTGACCACTTAATCAAACTCAAAAACCTCAAGGCAGTAAAAGATCTTCCAAGAATATCAAAGCCCCAAGATTCAATGTGTAAACCCTGTCAAGTAGGGAAGCAAAACAGGACACAGTTTAAGTCCAAGAGATTTACTTCAACAGATAAACCACTCCAACTAGTTCATATGGATTTATGTGGACCATCAAGACAGGAAGGCACAGGGAAAGGAAACTACTTCATGCTTATTATCGATGATTACTCCAGACTTACTTGGGTTTCCTTTCTTAAAGAAAAAGCTGAAGTGTTTGAAAAGTTTAAAATATTTAAGGCTTTAACAGAGACTCAAACAGGCAAGAGGTTAAAGGCAGTTAGATCGGAACAAGGAGGAGAGTTTATGTCAAGAGACTTCAAGGAATTTTGTGATGAGCATGGTATCAAGAGAGAATACACAATCCCTAGAACTCCACAACAAAATGGAGTTGTTGAGAGGCAAAACAGAACAATGCAGGAAATGGCCAGGTCAATGATGAATGAGAAGAACATTGGTCAAAACTATTGGGTAGAAGCAATACACACAGTAGTTCATGTGATTAAAAAATCTCACCTCAGACCACAAAGTGACAAGACACCTTATGAACTGTGGTTTGGAAGACCTGCCTCAATCAAACACTTCAAAGTCTTTGGGAGTAAATGCTACATAAAGAATAATGATGAGAACCTCGGCAAATATGATGACAAGGCTGATGAAAGTATCTTCTTAGGGTATGCTACAAACAGTAAAGGCTATATATGCTATAATAAGAGGCTACACAAAATGGTTGACTGTATTGATGTAAAAGTTGATGAAGGAATCCCAATGAGAGAGATGTACAGGAATGAGTCTTCGACAGAAGACACAGCTAAAGCTGAAGATGAACAGGTCCAAGAATCATAAAACGAAGACTCTGAATCAAATGAAGACTCAGACACTCAGTCAGGCTCAAATCAACAGTCAACTACAAATTCCTCCTCCAGAATCATTCAAAAGAATCATCATACAAGTCAAATAATTGGGGAAAAAGACAAAGGTGTACAAACCAGGAGAAAGTTAATCAAAAACATCGAACAATCTCATACAGCCTTCATATCCATACTAGAACCCAAGAATTTTAATGAAGTCAGTAGAGATGACCACTGGATTAATGCAATGAATGATGAACTTGATCGGATTGAGAAAAACAGTATGTGGGAGTTGGTTCATAGACCTGAAGGAAAAAAAGGCATTGGCTCTAAATGGATCTTTAAGAATAAGTTGAATGAGCAAGGACAAGTTGTCAGGAACAAAGAAAGGTTAGTCTGTAAAGGATATGCTCATATAGAAGGACTGGATTATGATGAAACATTTGCGCCCGTAGCAAGATTAGAAGCTATCAGAATGTTTATTGCCTATGCTTGTCATAAAAGGTTTAAAGTCTATCAAATGGATGTCAAGTCCGCTTTTCTAAATGGAGATTTAAGCGAAGAAGTCTATATGGAACAACCAGAGGGTTTTGAACTATCTAATAACCCTGACTTAGTATGCAAGCTGAAGAAAGCTTTATATGGGCTAAAACAAGCCCCTCGAGCCTGGTAGCAAAGACTGGATACGTATCTCAAAGAAAAAGGGTTCAAGAGAGGAGCAGTTGACAACAATCTTTATATTAAATCAGAGGATAATAATTTGCTCATCATATTGGTCTATGTAGATGACATCATCTTCGGATGTAATAAGGATCCATTGGTACAATGGTTTGCTTCTACCATGGAATCATAATTTGAAATGTCTATGATAGGAGAACTGTCATTTTTTCTTGGTCTACAAATTAATCAGAGGAATGAAGGGATGTTCATCTCTCAAGAAAAATATCTAAGAGAAATGTTGAAAAGGTTTCAATTGGAAGATTTTAAACATGTGGGTACACCTATGGTTACTATATGTAAATTAAGAAAGGATGATGACTCACCTGATGTTGATCAAAGATCATATAGATCAATGATTGGCATCCTGTTGTACATCACAGCATCTCGCCCAGACATAATGCATGTTGTAGGAATGGTAGGAAGATATCAGGTTGCACCTAAACAGAGTCATTTGCAAGTTGTCAAAAGGATATTCAGGTATTTGAAAGAAACAATGACTTATGGTCTGTGGTATCCCAGAAATCAAAATTTTCAGCTAACTGTGTATGTGTGTGATTGTTTATTTCTTACTACTCATTATTGGATAATAATTCTACATTGATATAACATTTGAAGAAAAAGGATTATAATTACGCTATTACTGATTCACCCCCCCTCTTAGTAATCCAACAGCTTAGACTAACATCCACTAACCCTATTGTTGTTATTATCTAATTTTTTTATACTTATACCGTGCAGCATTTATTTATCTTTAAAGAAATTTAGTGATTGGCTGAAGCATTGCTTCTAATGTTGGTATTGTTACATTGATAATAAATTTCCGTTGCACATTGTGAAGTTTCTTCTTTAGAATTTATTGTGAAGTGATACATTGTAATCATTGCTAGTTTACATCATTGACTTTCTTCAATTGTTTTATATCAGAAAGTCTTTGATTATATGAAGTACTAACCAAGCAAGTGACCTTACGCATGTATAGTTTTCTTGTTGCTTTGTCTTGGGAAGGTACACTCTTGATGATCATTTGTACTCCTAGTTATCTTTATCTTTATTGGCTGATTAGCCGAACTTTCTGATCGGTGGTGACTTGTGAGGGGTGAAAACTACTACTTAGCCATAAGCCTTTGCCTTCTAAAAACCCCAGGTCACCGAGGATGTCTCCCCTGGGCCTACCACCCTAAACAGAAATATCTATCCTATCAAGGTGGCAGTGGTAGGATAGTCTCAGCTACGTTAGTTTTCCTCTTATCCATCCATCCTTTACTCCAACTACAAATTGTGCGATAACACACCCATCACAAATTTCTTCCACCGACCCCGCACAGTGAGAAGTGAATGAAATTTATTCAATTTGTTCCTGTACGCATCAAAATTTTACATGGTTAGACTAGACACATGCCTTGACAGTATGGGAGGGTTTCAAGACTCAAGTATGTATGATGTCCCCACATAACCTTCGATACCATCCATGTTTGCATCAATGTTCATCATGAACGTCGTTCTCATTGTCATCATTCGTCATTCCCTCCTATAGAATCTTTGTCATAAATCTCTTGAAATTTCTTGGAACTTCCAACATGCCCTTCACCAATGTCATCCATCGACCCCACACAGTGAGCAATGAATGGGGCCAATGTTGAAATTTTTTCTAAATGTAACTGTATGTGTCGAAAGTTGACATGGTTAGACTAGACACATGCCTTGACATTATGGGAAGATTTAAAGACTCAATTATGTCTAATTTCCCCACATAATCTTCGATATCATCCACATTTTCATCAATGTTCATCATGCATGTCAATATCATTGTCATCATTCATCATTCCCTTCTATAGAATCTTTGTCAGGACTCTCTTGAAATTTCTTGGAACTTCCAACATGCCCATCACCAATTTCATCCACCGACCCCGCAAAATGAGTAGTGAATAGGGCCAATGTTGAAATTTCTTCAAAATGTGACTGTATGTGTTTAAATTTTACATGTTTAGACTAGGTGCATGCCTTGACGTTATGGGAGGTTTTTAGGACTCGGGGACATCATTCTCTTCATCATCGTCGTCATCATGGTTTTCATTTCCATTGTCGTCATCATCAAAATCCTTGTGACCCATTTTTTCCATCCATGCCAATAAATATAAAACCCGACATACCCATCTTTACAGTGAAACCTAATGAAGATGCCAATTTCCATGTATTTGTCTTTTTCTTGTGGCATTCTTCGAGTTGATTAAACCGTGATTCTATTAAGTTCGAACATCCCAAAAGAATTTTATAGGGTCCAAAATTCAAGTGGTTTAATGGTTAATGAGTTAGGGATTATATCGGGTGAAGGGTTTAATGACATCCATCGACCCTACATGGTTAGTAGTGAATGAGGCCAATGTTTAAATTTCTCCAAATTGTGCTTGTATGTGTCGAAATTTGACATGGTTATACTAGACACATGCCTTGATTTTATGTGAGGGTTTCAATACTCAAGGATGTTTGATGTCCCCGCATAATCTTCGATATCATCCATACTTCAAGGGGTTAAGGGTTAGGGGTTAGATGGTATAAAGGTTAAGGTTGTAGGCTTAGGATTAGAGAAATATTTCAATTTGTTTTAAAATATAAATTAATGAACAAACTTGGGATACATTTAACCTAATGGTCTGGATTTACACTGTTTTAAATACACGATATATGTAATTATATTTTTTAACAATTGCATATTTAATGTATTGTTATTGAATAGGTTCTTCATCCTAGTTCAGTCTGATTCTAACCAATAACCTGAAAACACCTATAAACCATTATCAACCAATAAATGACCAATAACCATGCTAACTCTTATCCAAGTAATCCTAATTTTTTTTCCAAAAATGTATAGCAAAGATTGAGCACTTTAAGGATATTGCAATAGGTCATTTGTATCAACACAAATAATACTGAAGCATTTAAAAGTTTGGGCCATAAGAATCAACTTTTTTAAAACATGGATTACAAATAATTATGAAAATTTAGAAGTCTTTGGTCATTAACATTATTGTCTGCAACAATGTCATCCAGTGTATCATTATCAATGTTCATATGTTCTTTCAAGTATTTAATATTATCATCATCCTCATCTTGACCTGCATCATCTTCATCATCATTGAAATTTGAATGTATACCATCTATATTGTTACCATATGTATTTGGATCATCATTGTTTTTACCATCCATGTTGTTGTCTTCCATAACATGATCTAACTCTGGATTGTTGTCTTCTTGTGCCTAAAAATAACCATCTTCAACATCATCATGGATGTCAATTTCTTCGATGTTCTCTAATCCCTCTCTCTCATTTTGTTGATCATCATTGTTTTTCTCAGTATCCACTAATGCATCGGCAAATACATGCCTTAATCTATGATCATAATGCATGACAAATATCCATTACAGGTCCAAAATATCTTCATAGAAAAATACCTACACATGAACAACATACATATATTAGACGTATGTTATAAAAAAATTATTGATTAATAAACACATATATATTATCTCAATAAACTATGAATTAATAGATTAATGATAACTACCACTTCTTATTTGAGTTAAATAAATACCTTCTCACGATGAATTGGTAGAACATAAGGCTACTTATCCTCCGATAGGAACCTCGAGGAATCTGTAGAAAACATTCCACTATGAGTATCATGTCTTTGTGTCCTCTCAAATGATTCATACCATCTACACTTAAAAATACAACATTTAAAAGAGCGGTAATCCAACTCAATAATTTATTGGATTTTCCCAACATATTGTAGATTCCCTTCAATGATATTCTTATTTTTTGAGCTTGTTCGACTGGATTGCTTGAAATAAACCATGATGCCACAATCAAAGGATTGTCTCTTTACATATACATTTTCTACACTTTAATTCCGTCCATATGCCCACATTGTAGGATATTTCCTCACCTATGAAAGACCATTTATTTCAGTGAAAACAAATATAATGACAAATATTAAAATAGTTAATATTGTCAAAATTGTAAGGAAACAATATTTTGTAAAATTCCAACTGTACCTTTATTTCAAATCCTCTACACATGTTGATTTCATCTTCTATTATGTTTGAATCTATACCTTCATATTCTATTTGATTTTGAATTTTTTCAGTAACCCATTCTAGTTTGCAATCTTTGCCCCATTCCCCAAGAAAATTAGTGGGAAGAGGAGTATTCCTTGAGTTGGATCTCTTAAATTGTCTCCTTTCTTATAACACTTCTTCTCTCTTTTTATCATACAAATCAATCCATTTGTTCATAAAGTCCATGTGGTACAAAATGAACTTGTCAAGTATATCATTTTCATATACACCTATTACATGTCAACATGTTTATTTCAAACTCCAAATGTTATGTTTTTAATTTGACAAATAAATTACAAACATTATTAATGATTACATGAAAAACAACCACAATGATCATGAATTAACTTACTAAATTATACTTGAACACCATTATATTGTGGTTTCTATCCATCAATAATATTTTATTCCCATTCTTCATCCCAGAAGCATGGCCCATGTTCAAAATCCTTACCAAAGAATTCACATAGGAAGAAAAATGCTTCATTCAATACATACCCTTCAGCCATACAAACCTCTGGATGTGCCTTTTGTCAAGCATATATTTTTAAAGTTTTCATATACCTCTCAAAGAAAAACATCCACCTCATTGATACGACACCCACCAATTAAATGCCATTGACTAGGTGTATAAGTAAATGGACTTGTAGGTCCATGAAACTTATAGAGAGTTCCTTATCAAATACATAGACAATTTTTGCAATTTCCTTCTTCCATTTTGGTACTTCACATTCATGGATATCCTTGGAGGTCACCCACCTAATATAAGAATAGGGAATTAGTATGAACTTTTAGTGAAAAATCAAAATGGAATATAATATCTCTATGTCTCTCACACATGAACATTTCATACGACATACCTTGTAAATGCAAACAATCGACTTATGGAATTCCTTAAGTCAATGGTAAGACATGAATCCCCCTAAACGCTAATGGCATGATATGCTATCAAACAAATTTATCAAAGGTCATTGGTAATTTTTCTCACACAACAGAATATCAAAATATATTTAGTATGTAATCAATGTTACCAGTAAAACTTAAATGATGATATATAATACCTTCATAAAATTATGAAAATCATGTGTTTTAAATCCTATTGTATGTCCATCAATTGTAAAATATTTATCCAATAATGACCCATAGCCAGTAGGTGTCCTTATTGAACGGATGAAATTTTTTAGTTGGTCTAGCTCTCTTTTTTTCAAAATCCATGGAGCTTATGCATATGTTTCATTTTCCATGTTTGGCCACAAATGTCTTATATCAATTTTGGTACACGAAAGAGCAATATCTCTCCTTGAAGACAAGGTGTCCTTCTCTTTGCCCGATATATGTTGAAATATAGAATGTGGGACATTTTTGAAGATACACATAGGATCTATTAGGTGAGATATTAATAGATCCTTCTAGTAAGGGAGCTCATAAAATATGGATTTCCTTTTCATTCCTTCTGGCATATTAACTACAACTTGTTATGGTTCTTCAATTGAATCACCCTGGTCAAAAAAATCCTCCCAAGATTTCAATTCATCATCTTCATACTTTTTAAGCCATACACCTGGACCCGTAATCATGGGAGGGACTATATTTTCAAATTTTCCATCAAATTTATTCTTTAGACAATTTCTAAACTTATGATCTAGTGGTAGAAAAACCATGTTGTGTGTGTAAATAAATTTATGTAGATCTTTAGAATACCACCCTTGAAATTTATATGCACATCTTGGACATGTAAACATCCCCTTTCTTTTAATCCCTGCAATTCAATAAGTAGTGATAATAGCATCAAAATAATAGTATAAAAGTCAGTATGAAATTTGGGATGAAAATAAATTATGAGTGTGAATACATAAATATTTTATCTTACCAGAAAAGACACCAATTCCTTATTCCAACATAGCACACCATATAACATGAAGTACCTATTTTATGGAGGAAGTTATATGTCATACATTATTATTCATTTCCATAGAAGTTGCATCTCATCAATAAAAGGCACAATATAAACATCCATGTTTTTAACTTGATGTTTTCCTGGAACAATGAGAGTCAGCATAAGGTGCTCCTTTATAACACTCATGCATGGGGGAATATTGTATACTATCGATCCGACTGGACAAAAACTATAATTTGAGCTCAGGAAAGAGAATGGGCACACTCCATCAATTGCAAGACCAAACCTAATACTATGTGGTTCATATTTGAATTTACTTGGCCAATTTTCCTCTATGTGTTTCATTGCTTTGGAGTTGGCCAAAATTCGCATGAATCCATCTTTACTCATATTCTTTGCATGCCATTCCATCAATTGTGCAAGTGAATTGCAAGGAAACATTCGTTGAAGTCTAGGTATAATTGGTATGTGACGTAAAACCTTCTTTGGAACTGTAGGACCTTGTACATCTATATGATATATCTTCTATTTGCATACAGGGAATTCTACCTTGTTTTGATATTCATATATGTATAAAATGAAATCATTTTTACGTGAATTAATTTTCTTATAATCAATCCCTAACTCAACCAAAAACTGACAGGGTTCTCTCCAAGTTGATGGAAACACATTCTCTTCAGGCAATATTTTAGTTTTTAGTGCCCTATAAGATTTCCAAAGATTAAATCAATTGAATGTTTGACTTATGATGAACATGTTTGATATGTCAATATATACTAGGAATATTTATATACAATATATGGTTTTAAAATCCCCTTAATGAAATATAAACAAAGTTGATGAATGTTTATTACATACACCAATTGACAATGAAAAGTAAGAAATACATTTCAACTCATTTCAGTAGGGTTCTCGGTGAGGAGTGGTAGCTCAGCCTTGCGAGGGGAGATGGGAGCTAGTTGCTCTCTGTTTTAGTGTGCATGGCCCCATTGTGGCTTGGGGGGCTAAGGGGGAAGAAGAGTACCCCTAGCATTGGCTAGGAGGTACCACTAAGTCTCATTGGTCAAAAAGCGAGAGCTGCAAGGAGCGTGCGGGATAACAACTCAGACCAGACGACTCGGGATATGGTACGCTTACTTTGATTATGCATGGTATATTCTTATTATACCTCACACTTTCAATTCTGTATTTTTAATTGGGTAAGGAAAATATTTGACTTAGCATTTTAATTGATAACTTAATTTCCCCATAGCCTTAAGCTTGTTGTTGACTTGACTCCCATGAAAATCGATCCCTGAATGCAATGACCATCCCATGGTTTATTGATTTGTGTTGAGTTTGTGTTTTTTACTTCACCCTGGTCCCTAGCTCATCAATCCACGCCTGAGAAGTCGGCCAGGATCCGGATCGACGGTCATCACTTCAGTGTTAATAGACCTATAGATCCTAACACCCTGCTTTTATGTGCATGGATGATGAGCAAAGGATGTGGTTGTTGAGTCGTCTACCCCTATTGATTGTCCTTGGTTGATTGATGGTCATTGTGCATTCTGGCGATTGAGTACCTCTGCGTCTAATTGCTTAAACTCTGAAACCCTTGTGTTTTCTTGAAATATTATCATTGTTTTTCCTTGATTGATAACCTCTGAGTTCAAGGCCCAATCTCTGTGTTTTGGATTGTTTGTGTGTGGATTGATAGCTTTATTGAACAGCCATGTGGTTTATAGTGGACAACGATTTATTCTTAATGTTGCCTTATCATGGATAGAAAATCTTATATGCCTACAATTGTTGATATGTCTGCACTCTTTCTTACGATAGGGCAACTAGTCTTAGATATATTTGCAATTTTATACAATGCCTGTGTTTCTTTCCGTTACACAACGAAATGTTTTCTGGTAGTTGCTTGATGGATTAGTAGTGGATCTGCATGCAAATTTCAGTTTTCATTTCACATCGATTACCCTTTTTATAGTCTCCCATTTCCTTCATTTCAACCACACTTCCTCTAGGCGTTTTTATATATCCTTACGGTTACGTTCTACAACAAATCTGTGCCCTGGATGGCAGTGAATTTCTTCATTGAAAGTTGGTGTCCATATGTCATTGACAACAATTTCGGACTTGAATGGTAGAGGATTTCCTTTGAGTGATGGATATAATGCTCTGCGACTTTTATATTGATGGCGTGACCATTGCCGAATTATTTCCCTACATTTTTTTTATATTGAATGCATTTTTAATGCTAGACATCTTGCTCTGCGTTTTTTTTTATCTGAAGGCGTCTTCATTGTTGGATGGTTGCTTTGGCGATTTTGCCATTTTTTTTCTTAGACCGCAATCATTTTCGGCTTACCTGGTGAATTTCCCCTCTGCTTAGACTACATTTTCTTTAACCTCTCATCCTTAGTAATGTGTTTTGATTTCAACTATTGGAATGCGTTTTTCCAACATCTTTCAGTCATATTTAAGGTAGAATTTATTTCCCTGCGTCTTCCTTACTCCCTCACGAGCTACCTCCATTTTCGTTGATGAACCCCCAATGTCGACAGCTTCTTTATTTTCCTTCTAGCAGCGAGTTATGTGCCTATAAATTCGTATTGCATTTTTAATGGTGTTATCTATGGCAGTGAATTGGTGATTGTGGTGTAACATCACTACTTTTAATTACTATTACGATTTTACATACTATTGTCAGCGAATTAGGTGGTTGTGGTTGAGGGTTGCGATTTGATTATTTGATTACTGATTATTGTGATTTGATTAATTAATTACTAAGTATTGTGATTTGATTTTTTTTATTACCGAGTATGGCGATTTGAGCATTTAATTACTAGTCGGGTATTGCGATTTGAGTATTTTATTTACCGGTTTGCGTATTGCGATTTGAATTGAGTTTTTCAATTTAATTACTATCATGATAGCAAGGGGGTAGACTCTATTAAAATTCAGCAACATAATAATTGTCCTTCATTAACAGCCTTTCCATTAATTCCTGACAGCAAGAAGTCAACTCTATTATTTAACTGCATTTAGCATCAATTCGTGCATTGAATAACTTGACTTGACACTATTTGTGAACAGCAAGAAAGCTTTGATTTTTTGAATAGCATCGAAGTGGAAATTAATCATAAACAACAAATAAACTCAATTTTCATTGAATAGCCTGACATGACTTTTAGTTACAACAGTAAGATAGCATTAAAGTTGCATGAAATAGCATAGAAATGGCTTTTAATTATAACCGCATAACAGCATTAAAATAGAATTACAATTGCATTTAATGGCACTCATTTATTGACAACAACCACTTATATAATGTAGACAACAATTGCAATTTAATTGCCAGCAGATTTTATATATGATGGACAGCATGATGTAATTAATATTGCAGATAGTGTTATAACTTGTGATAGATAACGAGGTTGATTAAAAGTTTTACATTAATAATGATCTACATTTGATATAGTTAATATAGTTAGGTACAGTTAAATTGTTAAATGATAATTGTGTTATTGATTATTTAGGAATTGTCAATTAGAACAGCATTGTCGTTTAGATAATGAAGTTGTTGATTAAGGTTGGTTGTCATTGATGTCAACCCGTGAAGAAATACCCGTAGCACAAAGGTTTGGGTAATGGACCCAATATTGTTTGATGTAAATATGACTCATTATTGTTTTGTCATTGTTGATAAGAAGTAAATATGGATGAACTCCAAAGTGGTCCCCTTATGGTTAAATCCCTCATGGGAAGATGCTTTGTGGAGTAAGAGAACTCATGCTTAATTGTGGAATAATAAGATGAAGGAAAGTGAATTTGTCAGGGAAAATATCCTAGATGGATAGTGCTTGTCATGTCATTTCCGGTGGTATGTGGAACGTCACATAATTCCTCACGGTTAGAGAGGTATGGCCATGAGAAGTTGGAGACCCCAGGTTTGGGTAATGGACCCAAGTTTGTTTGATGGGTAACAGTATGAATTATGATATATTTTTAGATAATACTATTCTATATGGATAGTACATGTCATTCCATTTCTGGTGGTATGTAGAACGTCACATAACTCCTCATGGTTTGAGAGTTATGGCCTTACGAAGTTGGAGGACCCTCATATGTCATTTAGAAGCCCCAAAAGGTCAAAGTAAACAAAGTGGTTTAAGATATTTCAAAAGGTAAATAATAAAGTGAAGTGATGAGTGTATTATAATTCAAAGTGAATACAAAATATATTATTTCAATAATAAATTTAATGGAGAAATTAGAAGTGGACCCAACCCTAAACTAAGGAAAGTGGGTCAAGTGACCTAGAAGATGTTTTTAAGGAAGCTACTTGGAGAGTATAAATAAGAGGCAAGGCTCTCTCATTTGAAACACACTAGAGAATATTGAATATATATGTGTGTCTGAGGTAACCAAGGATATCTAAACCGGAATTCTGACTGAAGGTGAAGAAAAGAAGGCCAAAATGCAAGGAAGGATAAATTCTTTTGATGGTGCTTTCTAAGGTATGTTATTTACAGGTCATCTCACCATTTTCACTATAATTTTTTTTATATAATGATTCAGACCGTGAAATTTCTATGCAAGTGAGAAAACATATCTAAGTATCTATGGTAAAAAAATCATCTTGTCGGTCGTTGTTTTTTTGGAGTTACACTCCATGGAAAATAGGGTTTGTAGCCAATCCTGAAACTAGTCAAAATCAGGTGTTTCGGGTAAAAACGTTATAACTTATTCATAACAGATCCAAATTTAGTGAGAAAAAATGTGTTGGTTAGGGGAAAATCTGTAGTATGCTTTGTAATAGTTTCATATCAATTCATCAAACATTTGGTACAGGGCACGCTCTACAAGGTCGCTCTCTAGAATAAACTAGAATTCAACAAGGTATGCCATTTTTGCTATAACTCCTTTTCTGAGAGGTTCCAAGTAGTTACACTTTGAGGAATTGCATTAAACACACTAAATAAAATTGTGTACTAGTTTCATATCTTTATACATTACAGGTTCAAAGTTATGATTACTTCAAGTTAGGGTTGTTGACTAATCCAAAACTAGGCATGTGAGACTAAAGAAAAGTTTGATGAAAATGCTAGTCTCTTGTTTTTAAAGTTAAGGAAGGTTTGAAGGAATGTGATCATATACACCAGGTCTATTACAAAGCTACAAATCAGATTTGGATGATGAAATTGATGAGGGATTTTGGTTGTGGTACATGTTGAGTACATGGTTGAGACAACTAGTTGATGAGTTGGCGCACATACATGAGGTGTATACTTCATGATGTTGGTACATATTGATGAGTCATAGTTGATGAGTATTTGACACATGATTGGTACATACTTGGTACATGGTTGGATTCAATTGTTTATGGTACAGGTTGATTACAGGTTGGTGCATGGTCGATGCACTTGTTTATGGTACAGGTTGATTACAGGTTGAGGTACAGGTTGATGCATGGTTCAGATTTATTGGTACAGGTTTATAGCGATATATCTCATAGTGATAGTGTGACAGTGGTTCCATCATTCTACTTCTACTTCAGGGTGGCAGGACGGGGCAAGGATAGGTGGTTGTAGCCACCTTCCGATTGTAGCCATAGAACATTGGGGGTTGTAGCCTCCTTCTGGTTGTAGCTAGAGAATTGGGGAGTTGGAGCTTCCCTCAGGTTTTAGCCCAAGAAACTAGGGGGTTGGAGCCTCCTTCTAGTTGCAGCTGGAAAACAAAGGAAGTTGGTGCTTCCAATGAATGTAATTCTTCAAGACATATAAGAAAAAGAATTTTGTGTTTTTCTCCTGATTTGCGTTTCCACATAAAACACTGGTGTACTGTGTATCTGTGTGATTGTTCATTTCTTACTACTCATTATTGGATAATAATTCTAAATTGATATAACATTTGAATAAAAAGGATTATAATTACGTTATTACTGATTCACCCCCCTCTCAGTAATCCAACAATTGGTATCAGAGAAAGTTCCTTCAAAAATCATTTTAACCACTGAAAGGTAGATCATGGAGAGTACCAACTCATATAAAAATGGAATACCACAGTTTGATGGACAGAAGTATGCTTTTTGGAGCATAAGGATGAAGACATATATACAGGCATAGGGATTTCAAGTTTCACAATCAATTGTAGATGGATACACAGCACCAGCAGTTCTACCAACAAATAACAAAGCAGTGAAACTCAGTGAGAATAATTCCAAAGCCATAAATGCACTTTTGAATGGTCTCATTGATACGGTATTCACCAAAGTTGCACATTGTAAATATGCTAAAGAGATTTGGGACAAGCTTCAAAATATTTATGAAGGAGATTCAAAAGTCAAAGTAGCAAAGCTTAAAACTTACAAAGGTCAGTTCGAACAACTAAAAATCAAGGAAGATGAAGATATCACAGCCTACTTCTTACGAGTCGATTAAACAATGAATGCAATCATGGGATTGGGAGAAGAAATCGAAGAATCTGTAATTGTTCAAAAGGTACTAATATCTCTTCCTATGAGATTCAACCCTAAGATATCAGCACTAGAAGAAAGATCGGATCTAAACTCAATAAGCATGGACGAACTGCATGGAATCTTCACAGCATAGGAGATGAGAACTAAACAGGAAAATCCAGATGTAAAAGAAGCAGTCTTCAAAGCATCCAAAAGATCAAAGAAAAATAAAAAGGAACAAGAAGAATATAGCATTAGCAGCGACGTCTCGGAAGATGATGAAGAAGTGGCCAACTTCATCAAAAGATTGAACAAGGGAACAAACGGTAGGTAAGAGGTAAGATTCCTTTAATTTGTTTTAATTGTGATGGTATTGGTCATTTTTCTAACAAATGTCCTCATAAGAAAAAGAGAAATGATGAAGGTTACTCAAAAGGTAGACAAACATATAAAGGTAAAAGAACTACAAAGAAATTTTTCAAGAAAAACTTTTGCACCAAAGAAGACATCTCATCATCAGATGAAGATGAAGTCAGTTACAGTGAAACGGGGAGAGTTCTATTCATGGCAGTAGAAGACTCTGATAAAGAATAATCTAAAGAAGAATATTAAGAAGAAATTGAAGAGGCAGAAGTTGACTTTCGAGAAGAATTAATGAGTTTCATAGAAGTTATTTGAAGAGAAAAGAAGAAAAACAAGAAACTACAAGAAGAACTAGATAAGAAAAAAGACACTCAAGAACTAGAACAAATGATCACAAAATTGAAGGTTCAAATAGAAAAAGATAAAAGAATTGAAGAAGCACTCAAAGAACATCTAGAAGGAAAGGACAGGATCATTGGAAACCTGGAAGCAGAGATTGTCACACTAAGAACAGATATTCAAAAGAAAAATATGCAGAATAGCTCAAAAGTTATGGATGACATTATCAGTAGTCAAAAATCTTATATTGACAAGTCCAAACTTGGATACAATCAGACAAAAAAGGGATCAAGCTCCATAACAACAGAACAAGAAACAAATCCAAAAAGTTATGCAGAAACAATTGAAGGGGATAAAAAGATATACAAGGAAGATTACAGGGACACTCCTCCACCGAGAAGATTCAGATTTCAAAATCAACAACAGATAGACATGCCTCAAGAAGAACAAGGATTCATAAGAGCACCTCATTTCATAAGATCTTCAACTACCAGGTATCAAACTATATTTTATAGTTTATGTTATGCATGTAATAATTTTGGACATAAAGTTGTAAATTGCAAAGATAATAACAGGAACAATAACTACTTTGAGAGCCATACACAAAGGGGTTATTCAAGAAGACCTAGTGAAACACAGAGAAGAAGTTACAACAGGTTTGAATCTTTGAGCACTGAAGTGGAATGTTACAAATGTAACAATTTTGGACACATGGCCAAAAATTGCAAAATGACAGTCCCTCCTAAAGAACCTCAACAAAGTCACAAACAAGAACCTCAGAAAATGACATGGATAAGAAAGCAAGATCAATATAGCAATGAAGAGTGCAAAGTTACTCTACAAGCTAAACAGAAGAAACGTGGTTGGTATGTTGATAGTGGATGTTCAAAACACATGACAGGTGATAGAGACAAGTTTCTTACATTATGAAAGGAAAGAGATGGATCGGTCTCTTTTGGAAATGATTATTCATCCAAAATCGTTGGAAAAGGCACAGTCCGAATTGGGAACAAGAATGAAAAGGCAGAAAATGTTCTACTAGTAGAAGATATGAAACATAATCTTTTAAGTGTGAGTTAAATGTGTGACCAAGGTCATAAAGTTACTTTCGATTCACAAAAGTGTGAGATAAGAAAATAAGTTTCAGGGAAATTGGTTGCTACAACTGCAAGAACTTCAAGCAACATATATGTGTTAAGAGAAATTGGAAATGAAAAGTGTTGTCTAGGAAAGGAAGATGAAAGTTGGCTATGGAACAGAAGAATGGATCACATGCATTTTGATAACCTTTTCAAAGTCAGCAAAAGAGAAGCAGTCAGAGAAATGTCCCATATCACGAAACCAACCAACACTTTATGAAAGCATTGCCAACAAGGAAAGAAAACAAAGACCAGGTTCAAATCAAAGGAATATTCAACAAAAAAACCACTGGAAATTGTGCATACTGATCTAGTTGGACCAACTATAACAAAAGGCTTAAAAGGTGAGAGATACTTTATGTTATTAGTTGATGATTATACAAGAATGACTGCAGTTTGTTTTCTCAAGAACAAATCAAAA
>ML778047.1:908442-920892 GCA_009831015.1 Picea engelmannii
TTTATAGCGTAGTTAGTTTAGTTCGTTTTATTAGTTTCTAGTTTCCTTTATTAGTTTAGTTTCTTTTATTAGTTTAGTTCTTTTTCTTTGTTTTATTAGTTTCTAGTTTCCTTTAGATTTCTTAGCTCACATCATTTCTCTCTTTGGTTTTCCTAGAAGACCTTAGGGTGGCCAACGGAGCCGTTAAACTCGTCAGGGTGGTCCATTCCAAACGGCTTGGGTTATTTAGACAACCCCGGACCGGTTCCACTCTCCCAGTTGACGGACGGTCAGTTTCGCCCGTCAACAGTGATCTAGTTGAAATCATATGTCAAGAATCCAATGGAGTCAACAGTTCTACAATCTGAGTCTTGGTTTTAGTTTTATGCCTAGTTGCAAGGTGCATCCCAAACCATTTCGAGGACTCTTGGCCAGTTCCTCCTCGGGGCATAAAAACCTAATAGAGCATCATTTTTTGGTTTTGTGAGATGTTGCAACATTTTTTAGGAATGGAATAGGTGATCACTTTGTCCATCCTCTCTCGAGGCATGGTTTCAAAAATTGGACCCCTTAATCAAAATGTTGCATTACTTCTTACTGAGCAAAACCCCAGTTCTCGAAATAGATGAATAAAGAAACCTTTGAGGCAAGGGACCTAGGAGTGAGGGGTGATCTAGTTGAAATCATATGCCAAGAATCAAAAGGATTCGATGGTTCCTCAATTTGAGTCTTGGTTTTCATTTTATTCCCAGTTGCAAGTCATATCCCAAACCATTTCAGGGACTCTTGGCCAATTCCTCCTCGTGGCATAAAACCTAATGAAGAAACATTTTTTAGTTTCATGAGATGTTGCAATCTTGTTTAGGCATGGACTAGGTGACCACATTTTCCATCTTCTCCCAAGGAATGGTTTCATAAATTGGACCCCTTAAACCAAATGTTGCATTGCTTCTTACTAAGTGAAACCCTAGTTCTTGAAATCGATGAATAAAGAAAATTTTGAGGCATGGGACCCAAGAGTGAGGGGTGATCTAGCTTAAATCCTATGCTAAAAATCCAATGGGGTCGACAGTTCCTCAATACGAGTCTCGGTTTTTATTTTATTCCTAGTTACAAGTCTCATCCCAAACCATTTCAGGGACTCTTAGCCAATACCTCCTTGGGGGATAAAAACCTAATGGAATGGCAGTTTTTAGTTATGTGAGATGTTGCAAGATTGTTTAGGCATGGTCTAAGTGACCACTTTTTCCATCCACTCCCTAGGAACGGTTTCATAAATTTTACCCCCTAATCCAAATGTTGCATTGCTTCTAACTGAGAAAAACCATAGTTCTCGAAATCAATGAGTAAAGAAACTTCCTAGGCATGGAACCCAGGAGTGAGGGGTGCTCTAGCTGAAATCCTATGCCAAGAATCCATCGAAGTCAATGATTCCTCAATCTGAGTCTCTATTTTCATTTTATGCACAGTTGAAAGTCTCATCCCAAACCATTGCAGGGACTCTTGGCCAGTGCTTCCTTGGGGAATAAAAACCTAACAAATCAACATTTTTGAGTTTTGTGAGATGTTGCAAGCTTGTTTATGCATCAACTAGGTGACCACGTTATCCATCCTCTCCTGCAACACGGTTTCATAAATTGGACCCCTTAATCCAAATGTTGCATTACTTATAACTGAGCAAAACCCAAGTTAGTCAAATGCTATTGATACTGGTTGGTATTATGTCTCCTCCTTGGCAAGCTCACGTGCCAAATACCAATATGACTACACATTATATAGGTGTATGTAAATGGAAAAACAATATATATGGCCCTCACTAACTTCATCATTTATTTTCATTCTCAGTCATGGAAGGGAAATTGTTATGCACTACATGATATTTTGGTCATCACGAAGGTGAATGAATCTTATAATATTGTGCTACATATATGAATGGATTTTGGGCCATAATTGCACAGTTTTGGTGGATTTTTTATCACAGTAAATTATCCAACCTTATTTTTATATAGAATTGAATTTATTATGCATTTATGAGTGTTTAAGGAGCAAAGCTCTGCAAGGATGGTGACCTAAATTTATAGCTTCACCATAGCACTTGTCACATGCATGTATTTTACACTGCATTCATAAAATCTTATGATAATTAGGTAAGATTTAGAGAATATAGAAGACATAGGTTTCATGTAATATTAATACTAGTTAGCTTGGTTATCACTACCACCCTCCAAACTCTTCTTGTTCTTCCATGTATGAGTTAATATAGAATTTTGTGTTCTTCCATGTATGAGTTTCAATTAATTGTTTAGATTAGTTATCAGTTTTATTATTATGCCTACCAAATAATAGCCACAAGAATCATTATATTCATACTCCATAGAAACCATGCTAGAGAGGGAGTTGAACATACGATTGAACCTCCACTAACACTAAGGCTAATAGACAACCATTCATTGTAACTTGCATTGTACATTGAAATCCCACCATGGAGCTATGAGATAGATACCTTGGGAAAGGAAACCTTGATGTTGCAAATTTAATTTTCACCATATAAATAATAAATGTAGTGATATTTATAATAGTGCAATGTGAAATATTTCTAAGATTCAATGTGGATTTCTCTCCCAACACTTCTAACCTCTCTCTGGCTCCATTTTTAGGTGGCTCTATATTAGTCTTCATTGATAAGTTTCTAGAAGACATACCACATAATATTATAATATTATGTGTATGCCTTTTGATGTTATATTTTTGTCTTTTTATTTTACATTGTTTCCATCATCGCTGACATAAGAACCTCTTAATGGATACAAAAATATCTCATAGATTAGTGTTCAGATATGAATCCATTACAATCATTTTATTTCATTTAATTATAGACACAATAACCTATGTGTAAGTTTTAAACCTATGAAGTAAATAAATGCATACACGTTCTTAAGAAAAACATAAAGTAATCAATAACGCATATACATAGTGCACAGATATTTACGTTAGAAACCCTTAACTGGAAGAAAACCATCCTTCCTTAGTTTCACACCTATGAACTCTTCATTGTATTAATTTCACCACTCGCAATACAATATATACAATATTTTAGGCATCCCGCACATACCAAAACCCTAATCTCTTAATCTAGGATTAATTTAGAAAACTGCTAAAAATAGTGAAAAATGTTAAAATAGAAAAAACAACCCAAAAAAATAAACTGGGGTGTTGCCCCAAATGCTCCACATAACTAGGGGGGAGAATCCTACCCCCCCCCCCCCCCCANAAGTGCATGGTGCACACACCCACAAAGAGAGAAGGGGGGAGGTATGATTATCATACGCAGTCATCAAATCTTACGCACCCCCACACACACATGTAAATAATATAAAACCTACCCAACACGATGGTGGTTATCTTGGATAATTGTGACCATCGATCCAATCGTAGCTAACTTGGCTTATCATTTTCTATGCAATATTGATTAATGTGGAAGGAATTTCCATATAAGGATATTCCACTATAATACTAGTGTGGAATAACTCACATGGGTAAAAACCATAGGTGGGAGTGGGAAAATAAGACACAATACCAAAACCATGAATAATATTATAACTATAGAATTGAAGGAGGATGTGATCAAATCAAATTGAATCTTCACACCAAATTATGGTTGAGTTTGGTTGAATTTAGAAAGTTTCATTACATTTAGTTGAATAAAGTGTCTCTACATATGTTGATATTATGCATGTGTATTTTCAATATTCATGTCAAATTATGCATATATTTTATTCCATGGATTTAGTGTCCTTGCCTCAATATCATATTGTTGTAATGGATCTATAGATAATATGGATTCTAGTGGAGAGGTTATACCAAATGATGATGCTAGACGTAGGGAAATAGACAAGGAAATTCATAAAACAAAAGGTAAAGATACAATAATCGATGACGACATGGGAAACAATCTCCAAATGAGTGGTGATTACATACTCTATGATTGTTATACAATATTGATCATTATTAATGAGTTTAAAAAAGACTCTGATATCAAGTCTCAAATGTGATAACTATGAGCATGTTAGCCATGGTATAGTTTATTGTGCATTTATCAATGAAATTTAGAGTGTAATTGAATCCAATATACTACATTTTCATGGTACTTATTCATTCTATGACATAAATATTAATCTTTGAGCATAAAGTGCATAGATGAATCTGAGGGAAAATTTTAAGGATCCATATTTATCTTAAAGTGTAGAAACATTGGTTAATATTACTTGTTATCCACTATTTTGTATGAGGATAGATAGTAGGCTTGCAAGGGTGATATAAGATTGATGAAGATATATTTGTTGATGGATTGGATGGCATAATTTTCACAATTAGTGTGTGTTCCTCATGAAGTTGTGTTTCCAACAGATTTATTATTAAATACATGTAGAAGGATGTTGTTATGGGCTCTTGGATGTTAGTTGTCATGGATTTGACAAATAGTACTAGTCATTCAGATTCAACATATATTGTCACAAACCTACCAGAAATATCTAAATAGAGGAGGATGGTGTAAGTTACATTTCAACTCATAGGGTCTCTCTTCCACATCTACTGAGTATGTTCTAGTTCCATAGGTCAAGCCACAACTATAACACCATTGTGAGGACCATTGAAATGGAGGTAAAAACAACAGGAATTTATGCCTTCATTGTAATGAGAAATTAGCAATTACTCGACACAATCACTCTCTCCATGAGACAAATACAAATGCTCATTTTTATGTCCAGGAATAAAACATATCTAGATGGTTATGTGGAGTGTTTTGTAGATCTTCTAGCAATTGATTTTTATTTAATTTGTGGATATTGACTTTCAAAACATATTTTTCTTAATCCATACGTAGATTTCAAACTCAATGTTTGGGTAACTTACATATCCAAATACACCAAGGATGAGAGAAAGGGGAACATAAATAAGTGACAAGATTTTTGACACCCATGTAATTATTTTGTTTATGTTGTTTCTAGTTGTTATATATCATGAGTTGTTGATGAATGTGAAATTCAAGTAGGGACCTGCAATGATATTATAATCATTCTTTAGCACAACAATCATCAAATGGTCATTTGGTTGAAAACATAACTTGAAGGACTATTATCTACATTTAATATAAGGAATTGGCATCGCTATAAGGAATTGGCATCGCTTCATATCTAAGACAGTGGCTATGAACTATTTTATAATGGAAGTGTAGATGAGCAGAAAAAACATTTGTTGGTCTTGAGACAAACACAAGAGTCAATAAGGAATTTTTTCCTTAATTATTGAAGGAATTTTCAGGAGACATTATATACTCCTTTATGGCACATAAATGGAGTCAGGGTCTTGGGGCTTGTCTTTGCTTGAGATGGTCACTATTCCAATAGTTGAATCTTAGTACATGGTAGAGAACGATCCAACATGAAAGGTAACATTTTTATAGTTGGCTAAAGGAATTTCCATCCTCTTTCACACATTTTGAGGGACCCTAAATTTGTGGGGATGAATTGCATCATTTTATCCCATACTCCAACTAAACTGCTCTAAATAATGAAACTTCTAGCATGCAATTTATGAATCTGTTATATCAGTTTTGGGGAATGTGCCTTCAAGGATTCATTACATTTGACTTGATAATTAAAATTAATTTGACTTCTTAAATTAAGAATATGTCCCAAATAAAAGGATTCCACACATGTTGATTTATGAAGATCACTTTGTCCAAATCCTAATTGAAGAATTAGATGTGCGCCTTGAAAGAAGGCATTTAGTATAACCACTTGTTACTTCAATATTTAACTTGTCAAATGAGGTGGTTATAACCTAGCATGTTTTTATTTTTTGGTGTCTTCTTGGAGAAGAAAGGGTATCTCAACTATCTACCCTTATTTTAGGCATGAGATTTGTTGAAGATTGAATTGTAATATTTTATTGTGTCTCTTGGACATATTAGTGGATATAGAATTCACTAATAATATTATATTGTAATATAGGTTAGGCTTCAACTCTATATAATGAGAAGACCTCTAATTTTTTTCTCGTGGTTGGAATGGGGGAGAAATGATCCAGGTGGATATTGGTGGCCACCATCCTATTCCAACTAGTTCGTCTTGAAAGTTTTTAGTTCAGCACGTTCTTCTGTAATTATTTGTAATTATGGGTTCTACACTTTCGGGGTTGTCTGAAACCATACATAGCTTCCATGTGGATATTGGTGCCTCCCACCTAATCCAACTGGATTATTTTGGATGTTTTCATGTCAGTACATATTTTTGTACTTCTAGGGTTGTTTTGGGGCCCTAAACAATGTTTTTTTTTATTGCCATAATGAAACTATAGACAGAGTCAGTGTTTGATGACATAATGTGTATTTCTTGAAAATACCTTTCCAATGGGCCATCACGCACCTAAAACAAAGGTCGTATGCAAAATTTACAACCACGGTAAGTTGAGGTACCAACTTACCCATCGGGGCCCACATAACTTTTGGCGTTTCATCTCCTAGGGTTAGTTTTTTGGATGACTATGGTTTTTTCATTCATGATTAATGTTAAAAATGCCTCTGGAGCTTCATTGTAATCATTCTACTCAGACGGATGCTTGTATAAGCCACATCTCTTCTCAGAGATAGATACCACCATTCGAGCAAGTTGTTTTTAGTTCTACAGTTTTACAGTTTCAGCATATTTTGTTTATTCAATAGAAGTTATTGTTCACTGGATATTTTTTGTTGTTCTCAGTATCTCTATATTATTGTATTCATTCGGTTGTCCTTTTCGTTCCATTCATAAATCCAGATCAGTGGTATCAGAGTGGTTTTCTTTTCATTTATTTTTCTCCATGCATGTCCCCGACAAGATCTGGGTACAAGAAGTTGGGACTCTAACCAGTCGAGCCTTTGCAATATTGGCCACACCGAGATCGAAAAAAACACATGGGGGATGAGAAGAAATATGATGGAGTAGGATATCCTTTTAAAATGTTGCTCAAGGAATCCCTTGCGCAACAAAGGAATGAAATGATGGAAAAATTTGAAGAGATCCTTTGGTGGATTCCCACAGGAGACGCATCTTCATCAAGTGGCCATGCAACCCCCTTCAAGGTACAAGTAAATTTTGATATGAAATTATTTGAAGGATTCATAGATGCGGATGTTGTAGATATATGGTCGAATCTGCTCGAAGGGTATTTTTCCATCCATAATATTTTCCACATGGAAAATATTACTTGTTCACTCCTCATGGTCATCCCCCATGTTAAGGACTGGTGGGATACTTACTCTAAGCAAAGGGACATAGAGGAATATGCAATATTTATGGTCACCCCCACATGGGATTCCTTCAGGGATGTCATTAAAGAATAGTACTACCTTGTTGGAAGCTATGAGGAACAATACACAAGATGAACCACATTGTGTCAGGAAAGGGACCAAATAGTACCAGATTTCACCAATATTTTCCATACCCTGCGCACAAAATTAGGTATCAAAGACTCTGAATGACAACTAGTGCTCAAATATCACAGTTTTATGCATATATACATTCAAACAGAAATGGATTTTCCATACATTGCATCATTAGGTGCGACTTATAGATATGTTGTCAAGATCGAGCAAAAATTAAGAAGAAGAGGCGAGAGTTTGGATCTGCAAACTACTCACATCTAAAGCAAGGAAAAGGCAGCCCCAACCCACAAAAAAAGGGACACAGAAAAGATGGTCGCCCTTAGGACAACTAGTCCAAGCCGAAACCCAAGAAGGGTAATGAGAAGTCAAATAAGGACACGAGAAAATGGTGTGAATACCATAAAATCCCTTGGCACAACACCAAATAATGTCACTCCAAGAAGTCACTAGTGGCTGAGCTGAAAGCTTTCAATTCAAAGGCAGATTCTGACTCTGTATCAAATCCAGAAATTGGGATGTGAATTATTGATTTCGAACCCAGTACCATTGTCACTACCACCAAAATCCAACCAAGCAAACCAGAAGAACCAGAGGAAGGGGAATGCCTCTTTCACTCACAGATGTGGGTAAAGGAGACTCTTTTGCATTTCATTCTCGATAATGGAAGTCAGAAGAAACTAATTTCATTAGAGGTCATCTAGCAATTGGACCTAACAATAACACCACACCTGCATCCCTACACCATTGGTTAGCTTCGCCAAGGATAAGATATTTGCGTCAACCAACAGTTTTTTCTTCCCTACAACATCAATTCATTCAAAGATGAGGTATTGTGTGATATTTATCCCCTTGAAGTTTGTAATTTTATTTTAGGCCAACAATATTTGTGGAAGTGACATTATGTGTATGAGTCTAGACCCCACAGTGTTATTATTACTTTGGGTAGACAATTGTACGGAATTCCATAGGTATCGCCTCTTACTATTATTTCTTTAATATCTAATAAGCAATGAAGTAAGGTCATTTCAAAGATCGGGAAGTTTTTCATCTGTGTGATCTATGCTCGCAGTAAGCAGAAGGTTGTTGCCACATCCGTGACCTCTACACAGAGCCTCTCTTTGCAGCAGAATCAAGTGGACGAGATTGTGGAAGAATACAAAGACATATTCTCCTCACCCATCGGGGTAACAGCGCACTACCAAGTCAAGCATCTAATTGATCTAACCCCCAGTGCATCGTTTCCTAATGGACCAATCTATCGTCACTCCCTGATGGAAAATGACAAAATCAAGAGCCAAATCCAAGAGATTCTTAAAAACAAGCACATCTGACCCAACTCCTCCCCTTGTGGAAGCCCGATTGTGTTGGTGCAGAAGAAATATGGGACTTGGCGGCTCTGCATTGATTACATAGCATTGAATAAAATCACAGTCAGGAACAGGTACCCAATTCCCTTAATTGATGACCTTCTTGACCAACTCAAGGGGGAAAAAATCTTCAACAAGATTGACCTAAAGTCTGGCTACCACCAGGTTCCCATCGAACCAACTAATGTATGGAAGATACCTTTAAAATATAAATAAGGTCTCTTCAAATGGTTGGTCATTCCCTTTGGATTAACAAATGCACCAATAACTTTCATGATATTGATGGATGATGTATTGAGACACTTCACCAACTCTTTTGTGGTGGTATATCTAGATGAAATCCTCATTTTTAGTATAACTTGGGAGGAGAACATGCATCATATTCACCAGGTTTTGGGCACTTTGCGACAACACAAGCTATATGCCAACTTGGAAAAATGCTCCTTTGGCATGAACAGGGTCCAATACTTGGGATAAATTGTTGATGAGCATGGGGTACATGTGGATCCATCTAAGATCCAAGTCATCCGTGACCGACCAACCTCGACCACACTAACCGAGCTTTAGAGCTTCTTGAGACTTGCCAACTTATACTGAAGGTTCGTGTTAGATTCTCCCATATTGCATGGGCCCTCAGCAAAGTAACCAAGGGTGGTGGCAAGGAAAATTTTGCATGGGGGCAAGAAAAAAAAAAAGCATTTGATGATCTAAAACATCGCTTCTGCTCAGCTCCAGTACTCTCCTTACCTAATCTGCAACAATCGTTCAATATTGATACTAATTCTTCCAACTATGTTGTAGGAACAGTTCTCACTTAGCATGGTCATCCAATAGCATACCATAGTGAGACACTCTCATATACTATCCGGAAATACCCCACCTATGACAAAGAAATGTATTCCATTGTGCAAGCATGTCATCAATGGAAACATTACATTCTAGGAAAGGAGGCAATCATCCACATTGATCACAAGCCTCTGCAGTTCATACAAACATAGGGGAAGTTGCAGAATGACCGCCATCAAAAGTGGTCCACATACCTACAACAGTTTCATCTAAACATCAAGTATAAAATAGGAAGCATAAATCGTATCACTCACTGCCTCAATCACCCTCTCATTGTTACACTCACCAAATTGTTCCATTCATGTGGGCATGAGGCATCTGAGTGGCCCCAACTTTATCAGCGTGACCCTGACTTCGCTGCCACCTATCGTCTCTTCAGTACAAGAGAGAATGTCATTGATTTTCACATCCAGGATGGACTTTTATGCTATCTAGGCCACCTATGTATTCCCACAAGAGAGTATGCAAAGCTGATTTGGGAGTCTCACTACAGTCGAATGGCAGGACATTTTGGCGTGGAGAAAATTGTGGCCATTCTACAAAAACATTTTTATTGACCAAAACTTTGACAAGAATTCACCAAGTATATGATATCTTGCACTGCATGTGCCATTTTCAAGCCATCCATCAAGAAGAAAGGATTGTACACCCCTCTTCCTACTCCCGAGACGCTTTGGGAATCCATCTCGATGGATTACATGTTTGGCCTTCTGTCCACCTAGAACGACAATGATTGTGTAATTGTAGTGGTTGATCGGTTTTTTCAAATATGGCCATTATCATAGCCTGCAAGAAGAGAATAACAGTGGAAGATACTACCAAGCTCTTCTTCAAATAGGTGTGGATCCATTTTGGGATACCACAGACCATCACCTCATATCGGAACAATAGTTTCCTCAGTACATTTTGGTCGAGTCTCTGGTCACTGTTGGACACCAAGCTCACTAAATCCACTTCTTTCCACCCCGAAACTGATGGTCATATAGATTTCATCAATCGGATGATTTTGCACATCATGCGCATCTACAACTCTAAGAATCCACATACATGGGATGAGAGTCTTCCCTATGTTCAGCACAAATACAACAGGGCTCTCCATAGCTCCATTGATCATAGCCCATTTCAAGTGGGGCTAGGATTCCAACCCTTGGGTCCCATTGATGTTGCACCACCTCTTGCAACCACACAGGTAAAATCTTATCATGTTCAGTCTGAGGCCGAAAAAGCCACCAGATTCATTGAGTAGATTCATCACATCTGCCAACAGGTCCATGAGATTTTACAGAAATCCAATGTTAAGTACAAACAGTGCCATGATCAAAACTGGGTACTGCACCAGTTTCAGGTGGGAGACAATTTTTGGTTACATTTGCAAAAAGAAAACCTTACAGGTCCCCATTGGAATCTCCTCCCACTTCATTATGGATCTTACATTATCACCAACGTTGTGGGTAGCAATGCTTTTGAGCTCAACACTCCACCCTTCCATGTATTCCACCCAGTGTTCAATGTGGACCTCCTTCGGCCATATTTTCCACCATTATTGGACACCTCAGAGATCGTAGAACATTTTACACCAATATAGCTCAACCCTAGCTACATGAAACATGCTTCTGTTGATCAGATAGTGGACACACAGGTCAAGGTCACTCACCAGCAGAGGATACAACGTTATCGAGTTGTCAAGGAAGGGCGGCTCCTACACCAAGGAAAGTGGCTCACCCGGGGCCAAATTAAGCAGAAGTTTCCTCACCTGATGGGGGCATTCAACGCATGGATACCATTTCTTCCTAAGGGGGGAGCACGGATCTAGGTGGATATCGGTGGCCAACCACCTATTCCAACTAGCTCCTCTTGACATTTAGTTCAGCATGTTCTTCTGCAATTCTTTTTAATTTGGGTTCTACACTTTCAGGGTTGTTTAAATCCCTACAAATCTTCCAGGTGGAGATTGGTGGCCTCCCACCCAATCCAATTGGCTTACTTTGGAAGTTTTCATGTCACTGCATCTTTATGTACTTCTAGGGTCGTTTTGGGGCCCTAAAAAATGTTTGTTTGTCTTGCCATAGTAAAATTGTAGACAGAGTTATATTTTTATGGAATAATTTGTATTTCTCGAAAATATCTTTCCAACGGGCTATCACACGCCTAAAATGGAGGTCGTATGAAAAAGTTATGACCCCGGGAAGTTGAGGTACCAACTTACCCATCAGTGCCAACATAAATTTTGGTGTTTCATCTCCTAGGGTTAGGTTTTTGGAATACTAGGGTTTTTGCATTCATGAGTAATGTTAAAAAGGCCTATGGAGCCTCATTGTAATCATTCTTCTCAAACAGATTTGTGTAGTAGCGACATATATTCTCAGAGATAGCTACCACCATTGGAGCAAGTTGTTTTCAGTTATGTAGTTTTACAATTTCAACCTATTTTATTTATTCAATAGAAGTTATTTTTCATTGGATATATGTTTTGTTCTCAATATATTTGTATTATTGTATTCAGTATGTTATTCTTTTTGTTCCGCTTATAAATCTGGATCAAGAAATATCTTAGGGCTTAATTGAAAATATTTTGGAGACTATTTGGAGGAAACTATTTGTCTATTTATTTTATGCTATGGATGGTTAGCTAGATCACTCTCTTGAATATTTATCTTGTGATACTTTGCAATTGATAAATGTCCATGGATCAATGATCTTTTGAAGTGATTTTATGAATAAGTGGTCTCTTTAAATCCTTATGGTATTTTATTTGGAAAGGTTGCAAGTGTGGTGTTACTTCTCTAGTTTTGGTGGTGCACCCTATTTCTCTCTTCTTTATAGGTTTTTTTC
>ML778048.1:6611-41859 GCA_009831015.1 Picea engelmannii
ATTGATCTTTGTAGGGTCCATTAACAAGCCCTATTTACACACCACATGGTCCAACAAAATTCCAAGAGGTGCACAAAAAATGTATTTCTTCAAATTTGGTGAGATATGATACTTCCTACAGTTATCCAACATTAAGCACAGAAGTTCAACATGATATTTTTATAGAATAAATATTGTAGAATAATCTAGGTACACTTCTAAAACGTTATGAATGAACTCCTTGAAGGTTGTGACAAATACTCTAGAAAATATTGTTGGTGCGTTTTTCAACCCAAATGACATTAATATGTATTGTTAACAACCCCATTTAGTCACAAAGGTCGTCTTATATTGGTATTCTTGTGAAACCTTGATCTGGAGGTATCTCGAGAATCCATATGTAAAAGACTAAGACTCTTTCCCCCTACATTCTCTAATACTTCATCTATAAAAGGGGTAATAAAATGGCAGTGTAAACATGTATCATTCAAATTTCTCAAGTCTATTCAAATCCGCATTCCTCTTCTCTTATTGTATTGAACCACCATTAGGATGATTCACTCTGATTCTTCAACATGTTCTATAATTCCAACCTTTAACATTCTGTCTATCTCTTCTCTTACCTTCTACTTATATTTTGGGTTCATTCTATAGGGTCTCTGATTCACATGTTTGACATATGGTTTTAGCGGAATATTCATTTCTCCTAACTCTCCAATGATTCATTTCATCTCTAAGAACATTGCTGGAAACATATCCTAGTATTTGTGCAACAAGTCGACAATATTTTCAATATTTTCCTCGCTCCAGTATTCTCCTAGGTTGGAAAACTTAGGTTTATCTTCTACACCTATGTTCACTTTTCATGTTTAGGAGCGTCACATATATTGTTCCCTCAATATCTAGTCCTTCTACTGCATGTTCCCCTTCAATTTTTGGTTTCTGGAAATTCCTTGGGTCTTCATCCTCCTAGTTTTCTTCAGCGAGATTATAATAATGTAATACCTCTTCAACTGTCACAGTGACACTAGGAACACTATACAAAGGTATCGATCCCAAGAATTCCTCGGATGGAAAAATATTATTCTTTATTACTTGCAAGTTTGATTCAATCAATGGATTATTATTTTCAAAACTGAATGTTACCTTGAAGTTCTTGGTCAACTCTTCCCAATATCATGTCCCTCTATGCACTTCTAGTTCTAGGTACCAATTCTTTTGAGTAGTGTCTAGAGTATGCATAAATAAATGTGTCCATTATTGTTGAGGTATCGATCTCTACTACGTAGTACACTTCGTAACATGATCTTCTAGATAAATTAATCCAATATACTTCAACATGATGTTTTCATTCTATGTTCTAAATATGACTTACAATAACCTTTTGCACTACTTCCAATCTCGTATGTCATCTTTGTGTGTATCCCACCATGTTCTTGAAGTCAATTTCAGTGTGACATTTAAGGACAAGATTATTTGTTGACATGGAATTTTATTTCAAACTCATTGATAAAATATTCTATAGGTGTTAGTCCATTATACCTTAGAAGTTTGAATATTTTAGTTCCAATCCATCTCATTGCATGGGTAATTTGAGCACACTTTCTGGTCGATACTTCATGCAGTCTTTGTTGCCAATTCTCCAAATCCTCTTTTGAGTCTAATGCACATGAAATGATTCTCCTCCAAATGAGCATGCATTCATCTATAGGATTTACATACCCATCCATTCGTGCAGTCATATTATATAGATTATCAATTTATTTTCTCTTTGTTGGTTCTACATACCTCCTTCCTTCAGTCAGGTCTATTGGTGCAGTCAGCTTCAGGTATTCCACTTCAAATACCATATGTCTCTTATTTAGGTCGATGAATTTATGATTATCAAATTCCCAATAAAGCCCCAATAGTGTTAGATAAGGTGTACTACTATCTACTATACCAATTACTTCGAAGTCTGCTACACTGCACACTCCATCACTATTGACATTTACTCTTGTTAACCTTCCAAATGGAATGATCTTATGTTGGTTCGCTAGTCGCAGCTATATAGGAGACCAAATCAACTTCATTTCTCCCATTATCTCCTAAGTCTATCTCGGTGTAAAATTTACATCGAACCCCAAATCTAGAATTATATTTTCCATATTGTAAGCTCCTATTTGTGCACTAAGCCTGAACTACCTATTTATTCGCTTCTTATTGTGCACCTGATTAACTAATCTATGTGCGACATCTTTCTCTTTTTCTTGGTAATAATGGTAAATCATTCCACACAAACTATTCAAAGAAGATTCGTCTTTCATTAATTCTAAAGAACTTCTTAAAAATATCTTCAAAGTACTTACCTTATCAGTTTGATTTTGTGAATGGTCATGGACTAGAGGAATATCATATACTACTGGTATATCATACAAGGGTGGTGTATTCAAATTTTATGCTATCTAATATTCTCCCATCAATTCTTTTCTTTCTTGCTAGTAGGTCTCTTTCTCTTTCCCAGGATTAAAAAATGGTAATGGCTCGATTGATTTTCTTACCCACTGGTTAATTCTATTCCCTTGTTCCATTACATTTTCTATGGTTCTCATTCCTCCATGTGTAACTACTTCTATTATGTTCTTATCATCATGCTATTATGTTGCTATCATTTGTATGTGCTAGTTCTGGTTCTGGTTTTGGTTTTGGTTCTAGT
This sequence comes from Picea engelmannii, assembly GCA_009831015.1. Classification (NCBI taxonomy): domain Eukaryota; kingdom Viridiplantae; phylum Streptophyta; class Pinopsida; order Pinales; family Pinaceae; genus Picea; species Picea engelmannii. Next base: position 9,286 of record ML778048.1, read on the forward strand.
TCTATCTTTCCTTCCATTTTTCTATTAGTTGAGGAAAATCCTCCATCACATGGTTCAATTCTTTGTAGTACATGTATGTTGTACAAGGATTCATAAATTCATGTGCTAAGTGTCTGAGCTAATTACAATTATAACATATGATAGGGCATCTTCCTCCTCTACCAAATCCTCCTTGTCCATGACCTCTAAAACCTCTTCTGCCTCCTTGATTATAACCTCCTATTGGAGTATTAAACTATGGTTCCTCCTTAAGTTTCGACATTTTATTCTTGGATTATATAATCATCTGCAATTCTCTCTCTCATCAGGTCCAATGCGTGACAATCCTTCTCGTCATGTCCTATTGACTTACAAAAATTGCAAAAAACATTTCTCGCAGTGCTCTGGTTTTTCTACATCAACGAAAAGTTATGAGGGTGGTGACCCATCATATTGTAAATTTCACACCATAATCCTAAAAGGTTCGGATCTCCTACATTCAAGTATTGCTAGAACATTGGACACTCATCTTTCTGATGGCCCCCTCTTTTACAGGTGATACACCAGAATCCCTCGCGCTTTTTTTTCCTTTCATAATTTCTTTTAACTGAATAGTCAGTGTAGCCAGTTGTGATTGAACTTGATCCATCCCCACATTATTCTATCCTATAGGGGACACTTCCAATTTGATCAAAATTTCCATATCTTTATACTATGTCTCAATCTTCTGCTACATCAAAGGGAAAAATATATGTGGTAAGAAACCTGAAATAAACCATTCTCTATGTTATTCATCCAGAATCTCGAATGTTATTCAAAATTTTATTATATTAAACCTTTGTTCAATGTCCCATATTGATGCATTTACTATCTCATTAATATACTTTAGCTCAATAATACACTGCAACTTAGACTTAGTCTTCTAGAATTCTTTCTGCAAAGCTTGGCTTACCTCTGCCAATGTTCTCATCTGACCCGCGGGTGTAGTATTTTGATATTTCATATACCATAATTTTGTTCGATCTCTAAAGGTTGTCGCAACCTAAAAAATATTTACATCGTATTTTTGTATGTTCTTCATAGTCCATATCATATCTCAGATGAAAATATGTTGTTCTAGATGTTTTGAACTAACCCCTTGGAAGAGAGGCATCCTTAACGTGGGATCTACTCATGCCATCATGTTATGTGCAGTATTGTTTCTTGATAATACTAACTGGTTCTGAATCAATGTACTACTTCCACTACTTTTATTATTTCCACTACTAACTAAAATTGACATAAATTATGTTCTTACCTCAGTTGTTGGTGATGCACACGACGTCATCAATTTGATGCGGAGTCTGATATAAGTTGGATCCTATTATACTATTTTGAACTAACAGATCTTTTGTTTTGTGTGCTGACTCCCTTCGATATGAAATATTTGACTAGTCTCTCTTTCCTCGATCTCATTGTGTTTCCCTCTTCTCTCAACCATAGTCCTCTTCTTATTTGGTATAAACCTCTTACCATTGCACAATATCCCAGTCTCTTTGTTCTTCACACACTCTTCTTCACTCAAAACCCTCATCCGATACATTCCTCATTCCTTCTTTTCACCCCTTTATACACTCAGATTATTCCCTGGTCAACCCCCGGTTCCCCTATGTGCACAAAGTTTCTTAGTAATAAGATTACATTGTAAAAATGCTTTTTTCACACACCAACATATTAATCCATGTAGATATTTACTTCAGGTACCTTCCACACAGTACTTTGAATAATTATATTTCAACAACATTGTATGATTGAGTACAATCTATAGCAAATTCAGTAACGTAACCTCCCAGCACACTATCTAACCAGTAGTCAATGACGTGTGATTTATTATTTATTATTGCATTAACTTTTTTGATCAATTAAGGATTCCAATTCCTTAGAGCCATAGTCATATATCTTCTGGTCTATTCAATAAATATTTTGAATGACTTTGCTAATACATTCAGGAAGTCAGCAAAGAAAATTTCATGTAAATTTGTAGAAACATAACTTTGTAACCATTCTTTGAAACTGATCCTTGTATTATGATTCTGATCTACTACAAATTGATCTCCTTAGTTTTACACCATTCTTTGGTCTCCTCCTTAGTAGGACTCCACATCCCCCTCATTTCTAGATCCTGGTCCCGATAAGAGAACCATTTGTTGGTTCAGAGTGGGCAGACCTGGGCTAATCATTAATAAGCCAACAAAACCCTTAGACATCGATCCTTTTGGCATCAATCGCAATCAAGTGAGTTCCCACCCTAGGAATATAGAGGGGATGTAGGAACCAAGTTCATGCAATGATGAGGGGAAGTGAGTTATTTAGCATGACCATACTATACATTGTCTATTTTGTGTGTCATTTCCATTACTTACTCTGCAATTATCGTGCAATATACCCTGTGTGTGGCATTACTCCACTTAACATTCAATAATTCATCATTAACTTAAGTGAACAGGATCATAGAAACATACATGATCATTTCAATGTATCCATACATAATAAACAGATTTATACTAACCATCCATCACATGGGTCGAAAACATAACACACATAAGCAACACATAAAGACACAAGGTTTTAACATGGTTCAACCCAAACTGGGCTACATCCACAACTAATGACTTCTTATTTTATTCATTCATAATAGTTTCACACTCCACTTAAAAAAATATATATCAGTTGAAATCACCCAAACTTGCCTAAGTTTTCCGCTCCAGTGCGATCCTAACTACGAAAACCTCGGGCATAACTCAAAATACCTAAATACTTAGCCAATTCTTCTCTCATGCCTTATTTTCTTTCCACTCTACCAAAAACACATTACATATTTATATTTTTATATTAGGGTTTATCTCGTTACAACATAGTATACAAAGTGGAAAAATTGTCCCAAAACTTCCTAACTAACTCCTATTTCTTGTGTGATAACCTTTGATAATGAACTAGCTACTTTCCACATCCATAGCTACTTTTCCAAAATGTCACGTGATTTGTTTCTACACGATTCCCAAAACTTATCCTAAATAGCCTTCTCCAACATACAACATCATAAGGATAATCCTATATCAATTCAGAAGAGGCATTAAAAAATGTATCACTAGAAGACTTCTCATCAAACCAAACATTACGTTTTATAGTGATTTTTCATTTGAGAATATAAAAAAAATTGAAAGGATTTCGACTCGTCAGACTAGCCCATCATGATGCAATCATGACTCTTTACATCCAACTTATTTCTACAATCATAAGGAATGTGGGCTCAAGAAACACATCCAATCACATAGAGGTGGTCGACTGAAGGGTTCTTCCCATACAATCATCTGACTAGAGTCATGAAAGGAACAACTTGACTTGATATGAAATTGAGCAGATAATTTGCACAGTAGACTTGTTCAACCAAAACTTTAGGAGGCGAGTCTTTAGCTTGCAAAAGGCATCTGTCCATTTCAACCAATGTCTAAATATTTCATTTTGCAACTTCATTATGTTGTGTTGTGTGAGGAAATAACTTCTTCTAGTAAATACCATATCGAGGTAGGTATTATTCAAAGAGTTGATTTACATACTCACCACCATTATCTGATATCAAGAATTTTATGGGTCAACCACATTGCTTTCCAGCAAAGTCCCGAAACTCATTGAAATTTTCAAATATACAGTTCTTAATATTCAGGAAAAAGACCGTTGTGAAGCAAGAGAAATCATTAATGAAAGTCAAAATGTACCATGCACCTTCCAGTGAAGGTAAATTGATATAACAAACATCACTGTGAACAAGTTCCAATAGGTTCTGTTCTCGCAATGATGTACCAGAGTTGAATGATGCTTCATGATATTTCCCAAGTACACAACCCTTATAGACTCCTTCAGAGGGAAACACTTTGGGAAAATAAACAACCATGTTCTAAGTTGCAAGTGTCTGTAGACTTCAAAAATTAAAGTGTTTGAGTCGTTCATGCCAAATTCAACTTCTCTCACTAGTGGGAGAAACAATTGTACTTGGTTCAGGTTCAAGTCGAGTTGAGTCATGCAAGTTATACAAACTATCTGTTGGTTCAAGAATCCTTGTAGTGAAAATCAACTTACCTTTATTCAAATCACAAACATAGAACCAATTTGACCAAAATTCCACAACCTTACATGCTTGTTTCAACTAAGAAACATAAAATATATTGGCACTGATATTTGGCACATGATAGACGTCGACAATCTTCCCATGTCGAAAATAAACATCACCCTAACTAGAAACATTCATAGAAAAATTATCAACAACATATATGTTACTCTCCTTATCTTTATTCATTCTTGTGAATAAATAAGCATATTTGGACATATGACGAGTACACCCATAGTAGACCAACGATTCGTTTTGCATGGAATGAGACAATAAGGCCTGAGAAGTTTTGACTTGGAAGGTGAAATTATCAGTAGTTCAATGTACAATGGACACATCTCCTTCAAGTATTTTAACCTTCTCCTCTAAATCATCTCTATTCTTAAAGTAGTTTTTCTCCACATTTCTAGTCTTTCCACAATACTAACATGTCTTCTCCTTTCAAATTCATTATGTTTTTATCTAGGATACCTGGTCATGATATAAAAAATTTTGTGCATAGGTATCAAACTACCCTCTGTTGGAAAAATTTCTATTTTTGACTCACTAGTTTAGTGGTAGTTAACTAGAGCTAGTTCTATTTTAAACTTTCTATTTTTAGACCATCACTATTATGCATGCATGCATTCCTAAGAAGAGCTCATTGTTTGTTCACTTTTATTAATTATGGAATATTATTTCCTATATGAGTGTATATCGCTCATTCATTCTATTCATTCCACGATTGATTAGCTCATTGGATTAGTGTGAATATATTTTTTCATTCTTCCATATTGAATCTCTTGTCCTTTTCTTAATAAGCTTTGTTTGTATTCTCTTTAGCTAGGTATCTTGTGTAGGTTTACATGAAACATTGACACCCTCTATTCCTAAGATCTGTCTTTCCCTTTCCCTTTAGTAGGTGGGCCTGGTGTTTTTCACCAAGCTTACCCTCTCCATGCAAAATATGTTGATCAGTAATCAAAATACCACAAAAATTTCAAAAGGTATAATCCTTAACATATTCCTTGCATGCTTTCTAGTTGTTGCGTAAAGTTAACATAGACACATTGAAAGGTGTTCTCAATTTCATCTAGAGTATATCGATGAGTTTTCCATCCTTCCTCTGATAGTTATTTCCACATTTTCCCAATTTCAATTGGAATTCCTTGACACATGCCAAATAGTCCTCTATTCTTTGAAAAGAATGATGATCGACAGAGATCAACTCTTTCTCCAATTTCATGATGCATCTCTTATCAACTTGATTGAACAAGGTTTTTAGCTTCTTATATAATTTATAAGGACAATTGATTCCACCGAGGTGAAAATGAATCTCCCATGAGATGTAGGTCGTAATGACTCATATTGCCTCATCCTTCTTTCGATCAACAATAAACTTCATCTGCTCATCTATTGGATCTAAAATCTCCACCTTCATATAATTCCATAGTCATTTTCTCTTCAGTAGGGTTTCCATATCTAGTTCCCATACTATATAATTTGATCCATTTAGAACAACAATATCAATATTCAATTTTTCTTTGATATCTAGATAGACTGGTCTGTTTCAATAAGCTCCAATCAACAAACTACCATCCCATAGTTAATCACACAATAGATTTGACTCGACAAGGTTTTTAGATAATAGGTCAAGGTTTTAAAATATTGGCTCTGATACCATGTTGGGGAATGTCGTGGAAAAAAACATGAAATAAAGGACACAATACTACAAATAATCAAGAGAGATGAAAATTTTAAAAGATAAAGGTGGTGTATAAAGACACCGTTACAACACTTCAGTAGAGAGCACAATGATTGCAACATCATTGTGCATGTTTCACATATTTATCTGCATAATATCCATGATGATAATGAACCAAGGGGTATACTTTTCATACTCTCAAGATCTAACCAACTTCCATAGAATCGAGAATATCTTATCCACCTGTAAGCATCAGTTGTTAGAGTTGACTTTGTCGAATCTGGTCTGTTGAGTCAGCTTGACAATGATTATGGGTCTGACTTCTTAGGATTCCAAATCGTAGTCGATTTTTGGGCTAGTACATCCATTTCCTAACTATCTTTAACCACTAGCTAACTTTTTGACCGACAGACACATTGATTACTTGACCGACTAGTGTGATGTGTTGGTTGATCACTAGACTGACAGTATCTCATGTAGGTCGACCTATCGATCGACTGAACCAAGGAGATGCTTGATGAACCATCAATTCTTGATGTTCCAAAAAGGATAATCCAACCCTTCCTCTAGAATAGAATTCTCATAGAGGAAAATCCCAGGTTAACATCATCTGACACTTCCTCTAGCATAATATTCCCATTAAGAGAGATGTTAGGGAAGGTCCATCTAACCCTTCCTCTAGAATATAATTCCCATTAAGGGAGAAAAAAAGGAAGGGTTATCTAACCATTATTATAGCATATTAGTCACATTAAGGTGGAGCCAAGTGAAGGGTTGATCGACCCTTCCTATAAAATAGAATTCTCATTGAAGGGGAACTAAGGGAAAGTTCCATTGAAAATTCCTCCAACATAGTATTCTTGTTGAAGGAAATATAGGGGAAGGTTTCATCAACCCTTCCTCTAGAACATAAATATCAATGAGGAGGATTTTTTGAAGGTTCATATAACCCTTTCTCTAGGATAATAACTATATTGAGTGAGATCTAGAGGAATGGTCGATCGACGTTTCATCTAGTAGAGTATTCCTATTGAGGGTGAGATAGAGGTAAGGTTGGGTGACCTTTTATCTATCATAAAATTATCATTTAGTGTGAGAATAGGGAAATTTTAGTTGAAACTTCCTATAACATGGAATTCCCATTGATGGGAATCCAAGAAAATGGTCAATTGACCCTTCCAATAACATATAATTCTCATTGAGGTGGAGCTATAGGAAGGGTGTATTGACCCTTCCTCCAAGATAGTATTTCCATAAAGGGTGATCCAAGGGAAGGGTCTATATACCATTATTCTAGCATAATTTATTTTTGAGTGGGATCTGAGAGAAATTTTGTTCATTCCTTACTCTAGCATAATATTTATATCAAGGAGGGTCTATGGAAGAGTTCATTGACCCTTCCTCTCGAATATAAATCTCATCATCAACACATAGGGGCAGGGTCAACCAACCACTCATATGCCATAGTACTCATGTTGATGGAGATATAGGGGAAGGGTTGTTCAACCATTCCTTTGGTACACTATTCCCATTAAGCGTTATCCAAGGGAAGGGTTGATATATCCTTCCTCCAACATAAAATTATCATAAAACAAAATCCTAGGGAAGGTTATATGACCCTTCCTTAAGAATTTTATTCTCATCAAGGGGAGGCTAGGGAAAGGTTGGTTGAGCCTTAATCTAGAATAGTATCCTCATCAATGATGATCCATATGAAGGGACAATTGATCCTTACCCTTGTAAAGAATTTTCCTAGAGGGGGAGCTTAAGGAATTATCAATCAACCCTTCATAGATAATAGTATTCTTATTAAGAGGAACCTAGGGAAGTTTTATCCAATATGTCCTTAAGAATAGTATTCTAATTGAGAGGATCCTAATAAATATTTGGTAAAACCTTCCTCCATTATAGTATTCTTATTGAGGGGAAACAAAGGAAGGCTCCACCAGCCCATTCTCTATCATAGTGTTTTAATCAAGAGGGAGCAATTGGAAGGGTGAGTTGAACCTTCCTCAATCATAATATTTTGACTAAGGGTGAAATTGAGAAAGGGTTTACTGACCCTTTCTTTAGAATATCATTCTCATCGATATAATCCTAGGGAAGGACCAGTCAACCCTTCCTCAAGGATAACATTTTTATCAGGAGGGAACCTGGGAAGGGTTGGTTGACACTTCCTATATAATAGTTTTCCTATCGAGGGGTGGTAAAAAGTGTTAGATGACCCTTTCTTGAGAACAATATTTGATTTGGTGGGGATTCTAGAGAAGGATTGGGTTACCCTTCCTCAAGCATAATATGTTTTTCAAGATAGAGACTAGGAAAGGATTGGTTGACCCTTCCTCTTGATTAGATTTCCCATTGAGGGGAGTCTAATGAAGGTTTGGTTTAACCTTATTTGAAAATAGTATTCATATCAATGGGGATATTTAGTAAGGTTAAATATGCCTTTCCTTAATTATATGATTATTGTCGATAAGGATCCCATGGAAGGGTAAGCTAACCCTTCCTCCAATATAGTATTCTCATCAAGGGGAGCCTAGGTAAGGTTTGAATGACCATTCCTCAAGAATAATATTTATTTTAATAGGGATATTGATGAAGGTCCATATGACCCTTCATTAAGCATAGTATTATTGTTGAGTGGAGTCCTAGTGAAGGTTCAATTGTGCCTTCATTTATATTAGTTTTCCCATCGAGGGAGATCTAGGGGAAGGGTTGGATAATTCTTCCTTCATCCAACACAATATTATTATCAGAGGGGATCCTATGGAAGGGTTGAATGAACCTTCCTCAAGCATAGTAATATGGTCAACAAGGATTTTGAGGAAGTATAATTCAACCCTTCTTTGAGAATAGTATTATTGTTGATGGGGAACCTATAGAAGGGTTGATAAATTGATTTGAATTGGATCTTGGAAAATGTTTGTAAATTTTGTAAATAAATATGTATCATGTTATTTCATTTTATTTTTGTCTTCTTAGAAAATTGGAAGTGGAAATGAATATATGTGATGGTTTTCCTTCCAAAGGTAGCTCATTAAAATAATGAGGATTTTAATGAAGAAAAAAAAGGAGGAAGGGAGATGCAAGGAGAAAGGGAGAAGGATGGTAGAGGAAATTAAAGCTCGAGGCTAGCCTACTTGAGGTTGAGTGGAAAAAGAAGTTAAAGTTATTGTTCACTCTAAACAAAGGTGTCTCTGAGTCATGGCCTGTTGTAGTTTTGATATTCAAAGTGAGTAACAATGCACCGATTCTATGTATACCTTACTCCTCTGTAATATTCTCTTGAACGTAATAAAATGTCCAATGAATTTTGGGTTTCTATTGTAAAACCTTCTCTTAGATGTGTGTTTTTCCTATGAAATCTATTGGGTATGATGTTTTGATTAGTTATTGAGGTACTCATTAAGTTATGATTCCATTTTAATGATTTATCACCATTTAACCTAGCCTATTGTTGAGTGGAATATAAATTCTTTTAATTTTTTCACAGTCTTTAGAGGGGCATCATAATTCTAATTCATTGAATTTTCCATTGGAGTTGGTATTTAAAAATAGAAAACAAACTTATTCCACAATAGTCATCCATGTTGGTGGATTGAGTGGACTCCCAATCCCTCAATTATGTATCATATGGTATTAGAGAATGTTTTGAATGCTTGGAGAACACCTTAATAGTAAACACCTGCATCTAGTACCAAAATAGTGAACAAGCATTGCTTCCAGGCATATAGAGAAGCAGAGAAACATCAATGGTGGGGAATCATCATGAATAATATGACAGAGAATACCTAGAGGTCATATTGGATCGGCTAGAGAAAAACATTGATACATTAACAAATTTGGTGACACAACTATTAGTAATGAAGGGTAAGGAAGCACACTCAACAGATACTAAACATGAATAAAAAATGAATGGCCCAGAAGGTTCTGAAGGTGAGAGACCTGGAAACTTAGGTAATGATAGAAACGTTTCTTCATCTTCTAGTGTCCCTTTCAAACTTGAATTTATGCCTAAAATACCCATGTATGATGGAAAATATAATGCTGAGGTGTTAGATAACATGTTGAAACAATTGGAAGTTTACTTTGGGATTTATCAAGTCCAAGAAACACAAGATATTTCCTTTCCCTATTTGAGGATGAATATATATGCTCTACTATGGTGGGATAGTTATGTTGGTTCACTGAGGATAGGAAGGAAGCCTATGGTGATGAAATGGGAAGACTTCAAGGCATTACTGGTGTCCAATTATATGCCATTGGATATGAAGAGGAACAACCCATGACGTGGCAGTATTCGACAAGAACAAGGAAAATGATTGAAAGAATACAATTCTGATTTTAGGAGGTAGGTTGTCCATTTGGGTATCTATCTAGAAGAACAAGGATTAGTGATGAAGTACCTTGGATGAATTTTCAGCCATATCTGAAAACAATTGCAACTTCATGGTGTGAAAAGAATATATGATGAAAGAAATAAGTCTCTCTACATTGAGTTGGAATCTAAGAAAGGAGAGCATCACATGGGCCAAGAAGAAACTAGCAAAAGAAGATACAAGAAGATGACATCCATAACCAAAAATATGGAGGGATCATAATAGGAATTGAAAACATTGTGATTTTGTAACACTCCCAAGACTGTAATTATTCACAAAATTCATATGTTAATAATATGAGGCATGTAATTGTGTTTTGATTTAATATAAACACAAAAATGTTGACTAAGAGGGAAAAACTTGATAAGTGTTGGCCATGATACACCATAGGGAATTGATGAAGTAGAGGATTGATGAGATGGTTGAATGAAATGGGGAAGATATGCATCAATGAAGAAAATAGGGAGCTTCAATAACAAGCTTATATATTCTTACAAACATTATGATTTCACAACCAACACACCAGACTGATGGAAGAGACCACGTGAACAATAAATAAAAGCTAATAAATTTGGTTGGGTAGTAATGATTATTGCAATTGGACCATGCATAGAAAGAATGACCAATTGAATGACTAACAGGAATGTACCACAAACCACCCCTTTGGATTGACAAAGGGAGGACTACAGGTTATGTCTGCAGGACTCAATAGAGATCCTGAGGGAATGGAGAAGAAGGAAAGAGAAGGAAGAAGGTAGTGCACATTAAAAAGAGATAAGATAGAGAAAGTTAGATGCATAGAGAAGAGGAAAAAAGGCTCAGAGACAAGAAACATAGCACAAAATCATAGACATGTTGATTGAGAAAGAAAAGGATAACTTTCTGGAAGAAAATAGGAAGTTTTTCCAAGTTGATGATGATCATCCTGAACAAAAATGACCCGGATTCCTCAACTGAAGCAATGGTGGGTTGCATCTTGGTGATTATTGGACAATCAGATTTGGCATTTCAGAGATATCACATAGACACTATGGAGAGGACCCCAAAACAAACTTGTCGGAGTGATGCCTTCGAAAGAAAGTCTCATGTATAGTGAGAATAACTATGAATAAAAAACCTCGAAGTTTGTTCAGCACGGACCCATAGATATATAAGTGGGAGGGATGAATTCTCTGTCATTGATAATCATGGGTCCCATAAGTGAGTTGCAAGGGTGAGAGATGACAGGGAATGTCAATGAAAATATGTGTCTCAATATTTGATTTGGTGGATAGGTTGAGCATGAGATTAGTTGGCTCAGCATTGACTGTTTCAGAGTACGACCTTGATGGATTCAGAGAAGTCCCCCCATGACTTAGAAGTGTGATCCCAATGGAGGAATTACTTTTACCATGGGTTATAAAATGGAGAGATGAAAAAATAGCCATGTTTTTACTATGAGCTATGCCTAAGTTAACAGAATGAATTTATAAATTCATGGTTAATGTGGCTTGCCAGTGGGGAAGTTGGAATGAGTTTAGAGTGATAGGTGTTACTTACCCATAAGTGGATGAGTTGAGTGGGGTCTACCAAGTGGGAGAACCTTAGTCTCCAAATCAATCCCAACCATCTATCGAGAGATTGTGACTTATGCTCATGACCGTCCATTAAGGAGAAGGGTATATTCCTCGATACCTTGTTTTCAAAGTAAGGAAAATGCTCAATCCTTTCTAGCTCTAAACATATGGCATCGAAAGGGAATATTATTCGATACCATATCCATTGGAGGTGAGTTATGAGAGTACTATAAAATATTCCAAGCAGTATTTTTGATGTTCCTGCATGGACCAAACTCTCTTGGTGGCAGAATTTCATTGGCACTACATAGATGCAACATAGTATTCACGTCAGATGACAAGAGAGACGAGGTGTCATATGTATGACATGTGTCAACAACAAATAGTTTGAATACCAAGGAACTTTGGAAAGGCCATAACTTTCAATCTAGGACTTCGTTTTGAGTGAAATAGACATTGTTGGAAAGCTCTTGATGAGAAGAGGACAATGAAGCTAAAATAAAAGAGGGGATAGAGATAGTTGATAAAATCGATAATTTCAATACCCCATCCCTTAAAAAGAAACTTATGGTTCAGGTGTTTCATATATTGGTAGTAGAGAATAGTTCAAACTCTAGGCTTGAATGGGTCACTAATATTGCTTAAGGTTTCTTAAAAGAAGATTTATGTTTCCCAGAATGCATGAGTCAGAATACTGATATGAAATTATAATGATTATTATTGTTTCAACATGTAGGATGAATTGAAAAATATCATGAAAGTGAATGGTACAAAATAGTATGGATGATCGCTTGCACCTCAAAGATGAAAAATTTGACATCCATATGGATAGGAAAACCTCTCCATATTTGATGGCCAGGGTGAGGAGTCTGAAGGTGGATAATGAGAGGCTTATGAGAGACCATGCCAAATATACAGATTTGAACACATTTCTATTGCAGATTATGTTCGAAATTCAAAAACATATCCAAAAAGCTCTCATCAATGCATAACTACAACCTTCGGAGAGGTTGAAATCCCCTTCGTATGCCCAAAATCATGGAATGGATCTCATCGATGTAGGAAAGAGTTATTCCAAAATAAATTTCCAAGGATCTAAGAGAGGTGGATTGAGTGGAGGCATTTCCATGGAGTTTTGTGGTTGAAAGACTAATTCAACTGAATATTCCATTAGTGGAAAAAATCTGATATTTCTAAGAGGAGAGAGAGGAATAAATATCAAAGTTTTCTAACTGAAGAATTCAAGAAGGATAAGCCACCTACCTTTGTGGTGAAATAAAGAAAAGAGAGGAAGTTGAAGCATAGATATTTAGATTGAAAAATTACTTTCAAGTACATAACTACTCATACAATACCAAGGGAAGGATTGCAGTGTTTAACCTAGCTGGAGGGGCTTCCATTTGGTGTCGGAATAACGCAAAGAAATAAAAAGGATAAATTAAATAAAATTAACCTAAAAATAATTTGAGAGATACTTATGCAAGGCTTACCTATCTGAAAAGTACTATGATGACAAGATAAATAAATTATATGAGCTTAATATGGGGAAAATTACCTTGGAGGCATATGAAAAATGATTTATGGAACCGTTGAGATATGTTCCCTACCTTAAGGATGCGAATGAAAGGATCGAGTATTTTCTCAGTGGGTTTCCATATTCATACCAATATTTAATAGAGTTAGACAAACCCAAGACCTTGAGAGACACCATTCGAAAGGATAAATATTTTTACAATGAGTCTAAGAAAAAACATGAGTCTCCTAAGGATTGGAAAATAAAGGACAAGAGTGGATTCTAGAAGAAAGTATTTAAGTATTTTCACCACAAGAATTATGGAAAGGATTCACAGTTGGGTCAACCAAGAAGAAGTGTGCATCAACAAAAAATTGTGTCCCAAAGTAGCAATAATCCAGTGGAGCAGGAAAAGGAAAGAGAAGAGGAGCCTAAGAAAGGACCTCTACAATGCTAGGAATGTGGAGAGACACAACTATTGAGGGATTGTCCCTAGAAACAACATGACAGTAGAAGAGTGTGTAACTTATAGGGGAGAACTACAATCAATGATGTATCCATGAGCATACTGATAATCTATGTAGCGGTATAAAATCGGCAAGCATACGACCAAGCCTCTATGGTGGAATTGGAAGGTATCATTACTGAACAACTGATCTCTATTTTAATTGACCTAAGATCTAATATTATTTATGTTTCACTTTGAGTGGTTGAGGAATGTTTATTACAGAGAAATAAGCCCACCAAAGTGTGGTTAGTTGAGTTAGTCACTGGAACAAAGAGGGAAGTAGCAGAGCACATTGAATATTTTCCAATTCGTATTGATATATTTCATAACCAAGTGGATATGAATGCTCTACCCCTTGGATCTTATGACGTACTATTGGGGATGGATTGGTTAGATGCCCATAAGGAAAAATTCAACTTCTATGAGATAAATATAGAATGTGAATATGAGGAAGGAAGTACGATAATCTTTCAAGGAATTTAAAGCCAATATCTGTGTTATCGAACAGATCAGTAAGTGTAGACACAAACTAATCTCCCTAACTTCAAAAAGAATCTAGAACAAAACAGGGCAGAATACAAGTTTCTCCTTAGATTTAAATGACATACCATTTAAATGATGTTTGATCCTCACTAGTGTCATCCTTGCTCTATATTTGTATTTGTGGGATGGTGAGCCTATTAAGAAGAACACACAAATAAAGAGAGAAAACAATGATATATATATTCCAATGAAGCCTATCTATAAGATCAAGGAGCTACAAAATAAAAGTATCTAAGGACATTTATAGGGGAAGAAATTTATTACTGCATTATATTGAATGAAAGTGGAGAATACAACCTATGCCTTGATGTTGCAAGGTCCCTTCCAATGGCCCTTTGATTTAACACACACAAATTTTCTCCAATGATTTTGAGGAAGAGTATTCGCACCATGACTTGGAGAGATAAAGAAAAGCTATCACAAGTACAATCTTCAACATAATTATTCATGCATAAGACAACCTAGCCTTTTCCATGAGATATCCCTCCTTATATAGGGTGAAAGAGGGATGGATGAAGAGATTAGGATGATCCCACTAAATCAGAGAAGCAGGCAATATCCAAACCGATCAGAGGCCACCTCATCTTCTAGAAGATTCCTTCTAGAACTTTCGTGAATTTCCTCTTTTTCCCTGTGTTTCAAAATCGTCGCACCCCATGCACAAGAAGCATGCAACGACACCATAGTCTAGTTTTGGTGCAACATATGAAGATCGGGAATCGTCGTACCCCAAGCATTTAGTAGGTTGTGACGATCTCCTTTGATATGGCTTTTAGGAAAAGAAAGATAATTCATTCTTCTCATGGAGAGACTCTCATTTAGTATCTTTAGGGAACATAGAAGTGATTTATGCACATATCGTCAGTTGATCAGAGGGGTGACCAAATTAATGTGTAGCGTAATTCCCCCCAAAGTATGAAGTTGAAATACGTTTTAGAATGTGTGTGTCGAAAACAAGGAGTGCATCGATCAAGAATCTGAAAACAATCAAGGATCTGCATAATAATATACTATCTTCCGAGGCAGGAATTCCCATACTTAGAATACAAGTGAATCTAATCATAAGTTTCAAGTGATTCATGGCCACCAAACATACATTGTGGATCCATGCCATCATGATTCAACATAGCCACGAGAAATACATTGTGGATCCATGCCATCATGATTCAACATAGCCACGAGAAATACATTGTGGATATACGCTCTAAAAATTCAAATTTGGACATAGCCAGGAGACATACACAATGGATCTATGTTGTTGGCACAAGGGAAAACCCAGGGTTCAATGCTACAGCGCACCAACAAAACCCTAACTACTGGCCCTTTCAGAAACACCTATGAAGCAGATGAAGTCTCACCTGAGGTAGAGGCAAGGGTGGTTGCAAGACTTAGGTGTCTGCAACCTTAGTTGGGACACATATTTGTGATTATACAACTTACTAGAGAACTTATCACCATCAGTTCCTCAAGATACATTCAATAACCACTTCACGTATAAGACAGAGCTTCGCAACATTCTATAGTATTCAAGCACTTAGAAATAGTAATATATATCAAACCCAGTAGATTAGCACTAATCATCTTCATACACATCATATCTAACATTCATACACATCTAGGAGCACAAAGCATAAGAAGATATTCCTACAAATATCAAATCACTTAGCAGAAGAAGAAGTAAACACATTGAATCAAAGCACAAAGAATCACACATAGATTTACGTGGTTCACCCCCACCCTGGGGCTACGTCCACCAACTCTTCTTCTTTAATATCTTGGTCAAGAAGTTACAGAACAGAGCCTCAACAACCCTTACTCCACACAGGATAGAAGATCTACGCAACTCGCTAGATCCTTCTTCCTTACACTTTAGCACAAAGCCTTTCACAACCTCCTACAACAACTTGCACTTAGCTCTACAAGTCTCTTACAATCATGCACAGAGCATTTACAATCCACGTCTGATCACACAGATCTAATTATTAGCACTAAGCCATCGAATCCCTTCTACATTGCCTAGACATCTATTTATACATACAAAAGTGGGCCTAAGCATGGGTAAACCCACATGCCAACATCCCTTTCCCATTACATTAACCCAAACCCTAAAAATGGGCCCAAAAGTGGACCAAGATCCTGTGATCTTTGCTTCTTCTTGCACACTTCCTTCTATAGGGTGTCGAAGTCCCAAAAACAGTCAAATATGACCAAATATCTCCCACAACTTGGTCAAGGGCCAACAGTCCCCGAACACTCACCTATGACTCATCTCGAGTCACTTAGGTCTGATCAATTCTTCTTCGAATGCCTCGATATTGGATCGAGCTACATCGACCTGCTAAGTTCCAACTGCTTCTTGCTCGACAAACTCCTAGATGAGTGCGACATTCTGTGACCCTTCTAGGTGTTGTTGTGCTAAATTTACGACTTGTTCCAGCTTTGTTCATTGGTTCTCGATCTCTATAAATAGTTGACATGCCTTATCCTGCAAAGGTTGAAGTTGTTGAGTTACTTCCATTACCTTGCTCTAGATTACATGGTTTTGTTGTTGTGCTATGCGCTACTTCGAAGACCATTTCATTCTCTCTATGGGTGATAGGGCCTTCAACTGTACCTGTAGCTTTTTGTCTTCATGCTTCACCTCCTAGAGCTGCGACTCCATTTTGTGCAATTCAGGATTCTCGGTTAGGTTCTCATGTATCTATGCACTTCTGATACTTAACTTTTTTTATTCCTCATTGAATGATTTAATCCTTTCTACTATGATCTGGGAAGTCATTTCTCATTGGTCGCGCTCTTCTTGCGGGGTACTTGGTATGGTTGGAATTTCTAATTCTATGACTCTTTGTTGAAGTTGTTGAATAAATTTAGCAAGCTTCATCACTTGGTGTTCTAAGGGTTCTTCTACTTTCTTCTCTAAGCCAGTCACAGAGAGAAATGATCCGTTGATTGCTTCTTTGATCCCAATCTTCTTCGCTAGCAGCTGCTCCTTTTATTTTTGGATCTTCACTCTATCTTCTTCCAATTTTGCTTGGAGAGTGTCCCTCTCTTGTTGCATAGCTCAGTGTTTCTCTATTATTTCCTCATGTTATTTCTTTATGTCCTGGGTGACCTGCATGGTTTCTTCCTGTTCTTTCCGAAGGCGTGCTTCGACTGTGGTAGAAATCTTGCGTAGTTGAACTGGTTCATCTACCTCTTCTATTGTTCCTTCTGGCAGGGGTGCAGTGGAGACTGTGCAGCTAGACTGAAGTACCTGTTGCACTCCTTGGAGCTTGCTCTCAATTCTATTGTACATTGCCTCTTCCTTGGCTTCCTTATTTTTTTTTATTTCTTCTATAGCTTCATTCATAGTGGCAAGGAGGAAAATAAAGTCATCTGGGGTGAGAGTGGTCTTCATCTTGGTTACAGGGGTTCTAGGTTTCTTCCGGGAGGAAGGTTTTAGAGGTGAATCCTTCCTTTTCTTTGACGAGTCCTCTTCGTCTCCTGGCCTCTGTTTGACTTCTTCATCATTACCTTCTTGCTTGGGTGAAATGGATGTGGTATTTATAGATCTACTGTCTATATCATGTATTTCCTCATCCTTCTTCGTCTTTTTTTTTTCTTCGTCTTATTGGGACCAGGTGTATCCTGCACATCTTTTGGGTTGTTGATGTTGGACAATTTTGTGGGGTCTACTGAAACAAGGAGGTCTGTCAACCATTCCTTGGTGATTTCCTCCAGGTATTCTTTTGTCGGCTTCTAATAAGACTGTAACTTCTCTTTGTTCTCATCAACGTGTGTTGTTATGCAAATGAAGTGGTTTTATGTGCTAAACTTCATTAAGGACCTAAACCTAAAGAGGGTATTCAGGGTTATCCGAGGCTCGGCCTGGATGGCGTGCTTCAACTGATTGTAGTAGGCATGGAATACGGCATTGGATTTCCATTTTTTTCTCATATCATTTGAGTACCATAAGGTACTGAACTTTGCGGCTAAGGTCTCAAAAGGGTTGAGGTCTAGGAAGGTTGCATCTTCCGGTAGCTCCCATGAAACGAAATCTATAAGTAACAAGAGAAAAATAAAATGGAATTCATGCCCCTGATCCTGGGCTTCTCTACAGTTGATCTCTATTTGATTCACTAGGTACTTCACCCAGTTCCATTGTAGTCCCTCTGCGCACTTTCCTACGAGGTCAACTAAAAAGCCGGATACTTGAGTGGCTCGATTATTGCGAACGAGCTTCCCTACAATCAGCTGACATGTAAGGCGAATTGTGCCACTCTAAATAGAGGATACCTTGTAGCCTCACACTCCTTTCTCAACATCACAATAAGATTCTTTGATCTTCTGAGCAAGAGTGTGGTGTTTGGCCTTTCGAGGATAATAGTCATGGGGATCAAGGCCCTGCATGATAAGACCTATGATCCTATTGATCAGTGTTGGATCAACTGTGATGGGGCAGTTCAACCATAGGTATCCTCCATGGTATGTTTCCAGGAGTATATTAAGACAGGCATTGACTTCTTGGTGATGTATGAAATGTGGGATCTTCATGACATTCAGCAGAGTGGACTGCGCAAGGTTCATAGTCCATTGTTGAGGGACAATCTTCAAGTTCTTTCCCTTGGTTCTGGTTAGGTACTTGTATGGGGAAAGTGTTTTGTAGATTTTACAATCCCCCAGGTTGAAGTCACTAAACTTCAATGCTGCAATCTTGTCTTGATATGCATGGACTGCACGTACCCCTTTCGACAGGTACGCAGTGACTAAAGTGTACTCAAAGTCTCTAGGAACGTTGTCTCTATTGATCGCACTACTCAGAGGTGGTATGTAAGCAGGTAGGATGGATGGAACCAACCTTGCATTGGCCATATCATATTTATGTTTGGTTATGCATTCTGCGTCGGCTCGGGATTTTCCTACTCGAGCAGTCGATGGGGAGGCTTGCACTCCTCTCGTTGAGGATGCTTGTAAACTTGTAGACAACCCTCATTCCGACATGACTCTTTTAATTTTGAGGCTATCGATTACCTCTCTTGCATATTCTTCAGCTGCGCTAAATTCTTTGGACATATGCGCTCGGAGAGAAAAATTAGTCGGGGTTCACAATGATCTCAGATACTATACTAGGTGACCAACCAGATCGCAATGACCACTGTATACAACTGCTATTCGATGAGATTCTAATTCTCAGTTGGAAAAAGTGTTCCTCGTGCATGGTGTGACGAACTAAATAAGAAATTTGACAATAGTCTGCTTGCAATGGACATGAATCTTATATTAATGTTGATTTTTCCATTATGGCGCGGTCCAACGGTCTAGTGATGATTCTTTAATGATTTTCTATCCATTCGGGGAGGAAGTAAAATGGGTATATCGGTCCAATGGATATATCTCTTCATCACAGCAAAGTTCCATAGGTCGTTGTTCTGATATCTCGGTGAAGCTCCCATTCTGCAAGGTTTCTTTCTGCGATGTTTTATCTGGAATCTCCTGCAACTTTTCAATCTTTTCCTTCTTCTTACTTAACTTTCTAGCTTTCTTTCTAGTGAGCTTCGTTTCAGTAGTTCTTTTCCCATTCTGGCTCTTATTTTCCTTGGATATAGTTACTTCTCCTTGCTGAGGTTCTTTCTTAGAGTTCAGGTATAACATATCTTCTTTATCTGAGAAAGAAACTTCAATCTTCTGTGATTCCTCTGGTGCTCTGATAACTTTGACATGTGGGTTCCTAGTGTGATATAGCTTCGATCTTTTCTCTTGTTCTTCAATCAACTACACAATCCTTCTGGTCATGAAGTCTTTTAACTCTTGTCTTTGTTGTTCTAAAAAAAATTCTTCTTCCTTCTTTCTGGATTGATCTCTTTCAATCCAAGGATTTTCAAGTAACATAGTAAATGGGGTGTTGTCCTTAATGAATTTGATAATCTCAAAATCTTCTTTTGTTGAAGTTCCATTGGCATTCATAGATATTTGATAGAGCCTTCCACATAGGTTCACTAGTTTCCCTCCGAATAACCCTATTCCACTCAGTGAAGGGGTCATAACAGGCCTCCCTATATTTTCCCAAGTTCCTTCTATCATAACATTCACCTGTGTTTCCTCATCTAGAAGACAGTCAACGTCGAAGTCTCCTATTCTTACCTCGATGCATTATTTCTTGTTAAAAACCTCTAATAATCTAACATGTTGGTGATCATTCAAGGTGTCTTGTATATGTAGTAATATCTTGTCTGATTCTCTCTGGGGTTCTATTATTTCTGGATCTGCCTTACGTTTTTCTTCTTTCAGATTCATGCCTTCCATTTTAGCAATCATTCTAGGGCAATCTAATACTTCGTGGTCCAAATATTTGCAATAGAGACAACTAGGTATTCCACCAGGGAATTCCTTAGCAAGATGTCTTGATCTTCTGCAACTGTAACATAGGGTTAATCCTCTCTTTTTTAAATGATCCCCGACCTCTTCTATATTGTGCACTAGGGTTATGGTAGCTAGCCTGCAAAAATTTCTTTCAAGGATCCTGCATCTTCTTGTTAGTCTAGACATTCTTTCTATGCATAGGTATAACATATCTATTACATCTATTCATATCAAACTTTATTTCATCTATCAGAGCCCTAGTTTCCAAGCTAGGACATAATATATCAAACATACCTAGATCCATACTCTAGAAACAAAAATTTTCACTTATTTTACTTTTGCAGAGCACAAATATTCCAGATCTAAAGATTTTGACTATTCTCACCTCTATTAGAGAATAAATATTACAAATATTACCTCTTTTCTACAGATCTAACCTTTCTTTCTTGGCACAAATCTTCACAGGTTAAGTAGAACATTGCGCACTAGTGAAACAAATCTACGCACAAAGCGTTCGTAGTTTCTAGATTGAATCCTTGCACAAAGATTTTCTTTCTCGGTTCCTAGCAATCATAGTTCCAGTCCCAGCATCAGAACCATTTGTTGGCATAGGGGTAGACCTAGGGTTCAATGCTACAATAGCGCACCAACAAAAACCTAACTATTGGCCCTTTCGGAAACACCTGCAAAGTAGATGAAGTCTCACCCTAGGTAGAGGCAGGGGTGGTTGCAAGACTCAGGTATCTGCAACCTTAGCTCGGACACAGATCTGTGATTATACAACTTACTAGAGCACTTAGCACCGTTAGTTCCTCAAGATACATTCAATAACCACGTCTCTTATAAGACAGAGCTTCGCATCATTCTATAGTATTCAAGCACTTAGCAACATTAAGCTATATCAAACCCAGTAAATCATCACTAAGCATCTTCATACACATCAGATCTAACATTCATACACATCTAGGAGCACAAAGCATAAGAAGATCTTCGTACAAATATCAAAGCACTTAGCAGAAGAAGAAGTAAACACATTGAATCAAAGCACAAAGCATCACACACAGATTTACATGGTTCACCCCCACCTTGGGGCTACATCCACCAACTCTTGTTCTTTATCATCTTGGTCAAGAAGTTACAACACAGAGCCTCAACAAACCTTACTCCGCACAAGAAAGAAGATCTGCGCAGCTCGCTAGATCCTTCTTCCTTGTGCTTCAACACAAAGGCTTTCAAAACCTCCTACAACAACTTGCACTTAGCTCTACAAGTCTCTTAAAATCATGCACAGAGCATTTACAATCCACATCTGATCACACAGATCCAATTAATAGCACTAAGCCATCGGCTCCCTTCTACCTTTCCTAGAAATCTATTTATACATACAAAAGTGGGCCTAAGCATGGGTAAACCCACGGGCCAACATCCCTTTCCCATTACATTAACCCAAACCCTAAATGGGGCCCAAAAGTGGACCGAGATCCTATGATCTCTACCTCATCTTGTGTGCTTCCTTTGATAGGGTGTCGAAGTCCCAAAAATGGTCAAATATGACCAAGTAGCTCCCACAACTTGGTCAAGGGCCAACATGTGTCAGTACACACTTAAGAATACTCCATCGTAACCTGCACCAATATGGTGAGATTCACGGTCATCATTTATGTCATCCCAAACTATGAATCTAGCCATGTTGTTACAGGTGTCGAAGTCGAACATGGTAGAAACCACTTGATTACTGATCATTAATGGATATCGTTAAAAAGTGTTAGGGAAATCACCATTGATGTCAATGACTCCCAAGGTACTCTAGTACAATCCAATGAATGTGAATAAATGAGATGAAGTTGAACACTCGTTGAAATATTCCAATTAGGGGGCAATGATGTGAACCCACTACTGAAAGCGAGGAGACCTGCCATTGAGGCATGCAAATTCCAAGGTACTAAATGATTTCTATGTCTAATTCTCGGATAATGAGTTGAATTTGACAGGAAAATACTCATCACATGAGGGCTTTAATGTATCCCCCATCAATGACATGAAATATGTAACATATTTGAAGTAGATCAGGGTATGAAATGATTCAGAACTGACTCAGGGAAGGCCGACATGGTAGGAATTTGAGGATTGCAGATGGTTGACTCAATAGAAGGCTTGTTTAGGTTGAACTTCTCTTGAACATATGAATGACACAACAATTGTCTTGGAAGCATTGAATCAAGGAGGACCCAACATATGGATTTTTGGATGGTAAAATGAGAGACAAATGGATTTCCCAACCCAGATACAATGATGAAAAGAGGTCTCATGTTCAAGAGAGACTTACTACCACTAACATAGATACATATATACATTTTTTTCCCAATTTCCCCCACCATTTCTGGCGAGTACCTCTTTATTTTTATGCAAGGTTGAGGAGTAATGTAATCTCATCCTTTGGATGAGTCCCTCAGAGTAGTTTTAATGAAACCTAGGAAGGAGTGGTTCAGTCCCATATGGGCCTTTCGATGCTTGTTTTATGAGTCCAAAGAAAGAAAACTCAAGGTATTTTCATATTTAGAGAGTCTGAAAAATGCTTAAAGAGAAATCCATAACATCATTTTTCGTAAGTTAGTCTGACGAGACTGAAAAGGAGATAATATACCGCTTTCCAGATGTTTTTTTAAATACTTTTATGAGCATGAAAAGAACAAAGTCACTCAGCCATATTTTCATGTTTAAGGAGTTTGAAAAGAGATTAAAGGATACTCCATAGGGTTCATTTTTTGTAATACCATTACGAGTTTGAAAAAAAATGATAAAAGGTTACTCAATTGCATTCTCATGGTTTCACAAGCATGAGAAAGAATTAAGACCATGCTCAAATATTTTCCTAAAAAACCCTAAAAGTATATATACATCTTAAAAACACACAAAAACGACCAAAAATAAAGGATCTATATCAAAAGTTTGGTCCTGATATCTCTCAACTTTCAATAGAGACACTTTGCAAAGTTCATTAGGTTTAGGGAATAGGTAAAAATATTTAAAACTTAATTTAATTTAAAATTAAAATGGAAAAATGAATAAAATAGGTCGAAACTAGTCCATTTACCATTTCATTTTCATTTCTACCAAATTAGTGCCAAAACCCCCCCTTTTCCTCTGATTTTCAAGTGATGATTTTGGAGTGCCTAGATGACAATTTTCCAAGCCACTTCTGCGAAGTAGGTATTCTTCTTCCTCTCTCTATTTTCATGGTTGAATTTTTCATTTTTAATGGTTTAATTTTAAGCTGCGGGTATTGTTTTAGGGGTTATTGCGCTTTTAGATCATTGCAAGCTCACCCTATCGTGAATTGCGATGATCCCAAATCATCGCAGGGGTTCCAAAGATAGGATGCGACAATGTCACACTATGGAAAAGAGAGACCCTGTGATGGCCGCAACTCAAAAATTAAAAATAGAAATAGAGTTAGGAAAACCCCAACTTTGGAATTTTGATGAACCTAATCATCCTTTAATGTTGTTTGGCAGGTTTTCATCGGTCATAATGATCGATTGGAGGGAAAGTGAGCATGAGGAAGAATATTACTTTACCGGGAATGACTCGGGCACTTTCATGACACTCCGGGAGTGTGGCTTGCTCAAAGTTTTCAGAGTTCATGGAACGAGAGTCCAATTGCGGCTACTAGAGTACTTAGTCCATAGGTGGGACGTCAATGAACAAGATTTTCATGTGGGTGTGCATACACTCACCTTAGAGATTTATGACATTTACTTCCTGATTGGATTATCTGATCGAGGCTCCTATATGTCACTATCGGGAAACAGAGGTGGTGGAGAACCCATGGATTACTACATAGCACATCATTGCACACTTGGTACAAAGAAGCATAGTGGAAAGGTTTCCATAAAGGATGTTTGAGACATACATTTGAGGAATATCCTCTCTACTATCACTCAGATGACAGGGAGTGTGGCTCCTCACATGGATTTACAAAGTCATTTTTAGTACACTATTGAGTGTATGGATCCCTAGGTGTTTAATTGGTGTGAGGGTATTATAAAAAACATGAAGAAAGAACTGACAAAGTGTAGGATTGATCGATTGAAACAATTTGGGTATGGATCTATTTTGGTATCCTTCTTCTTAGAAAGGGTTCCCGTTTTACACCTACAACATGTGGAATGGGGAATAACTGCTTGACATGATCCTCGGATGAAAATATGGGTGGAATTGATGTCACGTCATGGGAGCATGCCAATCGTCACATATGATCAAGATTTCTTCCAATGGCTAAGGGATCAACTCATCGTGGTGGAGGATTATGCATACGTCGGGACCAACTTCTGTGGGGATCCCGACTTGGAACTACCTAAGGGTTCTCAGTGGGGAGAGATAGGTAAGAAGGGACTATTTTTAATATATGTTGTTTTTGGTATTTCAATTATAAAATGTTTTTTTTTATGTATCTCAGACTAATCAAGTTCTCTCAACAATGCAGATGTGGTGCCATATAGGCCTCCAGGATCATCCTCGATCTAGAGATGTGGCAATATGGGCATAGTGGTGGGTCAAGGGGTGGAATCTGAATATCTCGAGGATATCAAACACAACCTCGAGGGGTTGACCATGAACATTCTGGACATCACGGTGGATGAGTTACCCTAACGCTAACAACGCCATACAGTTAGTGTATCAACATCCATTTGTCGATTACTCCATCGAGTGGCACGAGAAGTCATTTGTTATAGTGAGAAACACCCTTGATGCATGTGTATATGAAGACATGAGATTCATCATTTTGACATTTTTGTCTCAGAAAAAAGACTTTTTGTAACTTTTGACGTTATAATATAAAGTTCGTACCGGATTACTTGTCTTTTTAAATGTGTGTTTGGATATATAAATGGCACAAATTTCTATCTAAAACATAATTTTCCAATGCATCTGTTATTGTTCTTAGATATCTTGAAATATGTTGATACTCAATATAATCAAAATTTATTTCCAAGAGGTGAATTCTTAAGTATACCTGTAACAATGTAGGACTTCAGATGGAATAAACGTTACTCAATTGTAGCAAAACTAGTTGTGAATAAATATGTACAACAATATGTCAGATGCCAAATGAAATGGCGTCAGTTAATAACTCAATAACTGCACTATGTTCCACGATATTACTAGTTGCATGACCAAGGCAAACACTGTGTAGACTGATCAACTCATTCGTAGGTGCATAGATTTCCCATGCAGAAGACGCTAGGTTTTGAGTACTGTGACTAGAACCATCAGTAAATATGATATAGGGTAGCGAGGATGCTGACATCTGGAAACCAAGCACAAGGAAAGGTAAGCATCTTAAAGGTAGAACAAAAATGAAAAAATAACACTAGATTATGATACACTAAAAATACAAAGCACTCATGAAAAAAATATTTTAAGCATAGTACTTCTTCAAGTAAGGCCAGGGATGATTTTAGGGGCTAAATTTCACTCATGGGCTAATTTTCCATGGTTTTTCCAAAAACGAGATTCGCTATTTTAAAAATTATTTGCCCAAATTCTATAGGATAAAATTATTTTACCTTAAAAATAGCCAAAATTTTATAAAAACTATATAAAATAATTAGAAATTTGAATATTTTTACAAAAATATCGTCAAACATTTATAGTTGACATATGAAGGATTAGTAAGATTTGCCAAGGTTTCTACATTTAAAAATAAATTTCAATCCTTAAAATCATCCATGAGTAAGGCCCATTTCTAGGTTCACCCAAAGGAAATCCATCATAATCCACCAACTCATAAGCCCCTTTCTCCAACACTTGTTTAATGATATAAGGGCCACGCCACATGGGCTCGAATTTACCAACCCCCAATAAGTCATTATCTTGTTCATAAAGGAGAACTAAATCACCCTCAGAAAAAATGCGTAGTTGACGTGCTTGTCATATTGAGCTTTGGCATGTTTATTCTGAGTTTCTATGACTAATGTGGCATCACGGCGAGTCTCATTTAATTGCATCAAATAAAAGAGACGTTCTTTTTCGGTTGAGGTGTTAGGGAGAAGTTCAAAATCTAGTTTCAAAGATGGGATTTCACATTCAATCAACATAATAGCTTCAATACCATACACTAAATGGAAAGGTGTGAACCCTATGGTAGTTTTAACGGATGTCTGATAGGCCCATAATGATGAAAACAACATTGTGTGGTAGCTTGACTTGTGAATTCATACCATCCGTCGAAGCATAGTGGTTAGAACATTTTTTATTTCTTCAACTTGGCCATTGACCTGTGGATAGTAAGGGGTTGAGTTTTCATGTCAAAGACCCAACTTATCGGTAAGTTCAGACATCATGAAATTGTGAAAATGGCTACCATGGTCAGTGGCGATGGATTGAGGGACACCAAACTGAGTGACGATGTCATTGAATATGAACAATGTTGCAGTTTTCCTGATATTATCAAATGTAGGCATCACCTCGACCCACTTAGTGAAATAATCCACAATTACAATAATGTATACATGCCCCTCGACCGAGTGAGGGTTACATGTCATGATGTCAATTCCCCATCTAGCGAATGGACCAAGGGAAACTACAAGGTAAAGAGGAGAAGGATGTAATCAAATCTTATTGTTATATGTTTGACAAGCGTGACATTTATGAACGGTAGTAATGCAATCCTTAAACAACGAAGGAAAAAAGTAACCAACTCATAATATATTTTGGGAAGTGGCATACCCAGAAATATGACCGCCACATGATCCGGAATGACAATCATTTAAAGATTTCTCGACTTCATCATAGGTTAGATGCCGTCAAAATACAGAATGAATATCACGATAGTAAAGGGTATCACCGAGAATAATATATTGACAGGCTTGATACCAAATTAGACGATGAACTATATGAGAAAGATCAGGCCAAAAAATTTGGGTTTGGAGATAAATGATAATGTATACATACCAGATATTGTCTAAACTGATCAGAAATATGGACTCATCAGGAAAATAATCTTCTACCATAGATTCGGTCTCAGCGGAGGGAAGGTTACATATCAATTCAAAAAAAATCAAAGATTTATTTGACTTGGCTCATTCGAACTCCAAATCAAACTCCTGGAGAATCACTATCCATTTAGATTATTCCCCCCCCCAACAATTGTCACATAAGGATATGTTTCATAGGGTTCCAATCAGAAATGATGGTGGTTTTGTGCAATAATATATAGTGATGAAAACATTGAACAACTTGAACAGCTGCCAAGGCCAATTTATCCACATGCATATATTTGGTTTCGGTGGTCGTGAGACTCCGACTCAAATAGTAAATAGCATGTTCATTGTGCAAATCATCCTCTTGGACTAGAACCATGGCTATGGTAGAGTTTGAAGTAGCCAAGTATAATAAATAATCTCGACTATAATCGGGGGGAAATAAAAGTGGTGTACGGGTTAAGGAAAGTTGCAAAGCTTCAAAGGCTTTGCTGGCAGTGTCATCCCATATAAAATCATGAACCTTCGTAAGAATTCGAGTGAAACCTTTTGTTAGTTCAACATAATTGGGAATGAATCAGCATAAAAAGTTTTCCTTCCCTTGCAAACTTGGGAGTTGGTGTTAGGTGGAAGGAGGAGGAAAATTCAGAATAGATTCAACCTTCAAAGGGTCCACCCTAATCCCATGTGTAGAAACGATAAAGCCAAGAAGTCATCTAGAATCCACACAAAAAACACATTTGTGTGGATTTAATCGTATGCGATAATATCGACAGCATAGGGAAATGGAACGTAAGTGTGTCGGGTGATATTGGCAATGCATGGAATGTGTCAATAAGTTATCTACGTAAGTTTGTACAATATTCTTAATATCATGAAAAGGATAAGACACAGCATGTTGAAAATTCACACCAGCATTCTTGAGACCAAAAGGCAGTTTACGGCATGCAAAGGTACCCCAAGGACAAATAAAAATAGTCTTATGTTAATCCGTGGGTAAAATAATTATTTGATTATAACCAGAGAATCCATCCATTAGAGAAAATATTTCAAATCCGACACAGTCGTCAAAAATCTGGTTGGAAAAGGGGGGTGTATAATTATCTTTGGGAAAAATTTATTAATATCCCTATAATCAACTCAAAAACAAATCTTTCCTTGTTTCTTCGTAACTAGAATAATATTAGACACCCAATCAGTCAATGCTACATGGTAGACAAAACTAGCTTTAAGAAGTTTTTCAACTTCAAGTTTAATCGCAACAGATTTTCGTGGACGTACTGGACAAAGTCTTTGTCAAATTGGTTTAGCATCAGGGTATGTCTTAATTTCGTGTAAAAAAATATATTTAACATCCCCAACCACCCATCTCAGGACACAATACATGAGAGAATGATTTTGTTCTCTTTCTCTCTGTGGAACACACTGTAACTTACCCAACATCCAACTGAGCTATGGCAGATAATTTTTTTGAACTGCATGCAATTAAAATATATACACACATAATTCTTGCGGAAATATATATATTAAATGTAAACATACAAATACATTTGTAAATGCACAGATTCACACTGAAATAAGAGTAAGCGTATACATGCAGCATATATAGAAAATACCCATAAATATACAGACAATTATAACCACACATAGGATAAACCCATAAACATAAACATGTAAATAATAATGCAACATGTAAATTTATCACACAATTGACACTTATCTTGGTAATAATGTCACCAAATTCATGTAGACCTTCCACGAACCTCCCAGCCTTAAACCACACTACTCATCACTCTTAGTAGTGGGTCACCCCCGAGCTGGGACTAAACTCCACCTGGGTAAAGGGATTCCTAACCAAGATAATGGATCATAGACAAAAGGAATGATTCTATCATAGGTGCCAACTAAAACTAATAGACTATAGTTCCACATTCCCCACATGCCTATCCCACCCCAGGAACTGTGCCCCTTCTCTTCTCAACAGTCCTTCGAGTGTCACACTTCCTTTCTGGGATTCAACAATAGGCTGGACAAGAAGTCTCAGAGCCTTGTAACTGTAGTTTAGCACCTTCAGGAAATCAATTCCCAGTAATTCTCTCTCCTAGAGAGAATTCTCACTGTCCTGATAAGCCACCTCTTAAATATCCCATGGGCCTAACAACCCACTGCTTCAGTCTAGTTCCCAAGCTAACCAACTACACAAACGGTATGGCTATGGATACAAGTTTAGGTACAGTGACATGAAGATATGAAGGATAACTAATTGCGTGAGTGAAAATGGTCATCGAATCATGGTTGAATGATGGAAAGAATCATGGAAAGAATGATCGGAAATGAACTAAGTACAAACTATATGTATGCATGTCCCCAACTTGACACTTGTCATGTTGGGAGCTACTTTGGCCCACTTGTCCCCAACATTAGATCTTAGGATAAAATAATTATCCATACTTTATATAATTAAGAAATATTAATACAATATTCCTTTTTGGCTTAATCTCCCTAACTTAGCCCTTTTCCTTAAATTTTATCCCCTCCCTTTCCCCAACTAGTGGAGCTTAGTCCCCCATCTCTTTTATCGTGGTCGGTCTGTGTGCAACGATGTATTTTATATTAATGATGAGACATATACAAAAATTGGTGCACTGGCCTTTAGCATCTAGTCTCTCTGGACTAATACAAATATAAGCCTCCTATATTATAATAATTGGCTCACCAACCTATAAAAAAATTATACACAAAGGCTCACTAGCCTCTATATCATGCGTACTTAAGATTCTACATGTGATATCCTGGAATGTGCACACTTCATAACTTTACTGCGCAGTACATGCATGCACTATGCCATGAAAGGTGCATACAAAAATGATATCAAACAACTCACCATCTTAAGTACATTTTCCTTTACATTTACCATTGGGTTCAGCCTAGGGATATTACAATCCCCTCCCCTTATTTATTCACTGTCCTTAGTGCATCATGTACACATATACAACAAGAATTTCAAAAATCCTCAAAAATATTTGGGTATTCTACCCCCATTTCATCCTCATTCTCCCAAGTAGCATCCTCAAGATCATACAAGGTCCATTGGACCTTTATAATCCCTATGGCTCGATTCTAGAGCTATTTGATTTTTCGGTCCAGAATGCGTACTGGATTTACTTTAAAAGCGCCTTCTTGCTCCACCTGAATCACATCCCAAGCAATAACATGATTAGCATCAGGTATATATTTCTTGATCAATGATACATGGAATAGATTATGAACAAACATAGATGTAGGAAATGCAATCATATAAGCTACTGGACCAATCCTCTCTAGGATTTCAAATGGCCCACAATAGCGAGCTGTCTACTTTGAATAATTTCCCAACTTCAGGGAACTTCTGTTGGCTTTCACTTTCAGGAATACATGGTCTCCATCTTTAAATTCTCTTTGAGTTATTCCCTTATCAACATATCTTTTCTTTCTGTCTTGAGAAACCTTTAAATTTTATTTTATTTTTATCATCTTCTCCTCCATTTCCCTGAGTAAATCTGGCGCAACCACTGCTCTATTTATTGGGTTAGACCAACTTACCGATGTGTTGCACTTTCTGCCATAAAGGGCCTCAAATGGGTTCATCTTTATAGATCTTTGGTACCCATTGTTATAAGAAAACTCTACCAAGTGTAGCTATTCTTCCCATTTTTATGGTTTATCCATCACATACATCCTCAACATATCCTCAATCACTTGATTCACCCTATCTGTTTAGCCATCTGATTGTAGATGATAAGTTGTGCTAAAATTCAAATTTGTTCCAATTCCATTAATTAATCCCTTCCAAAATTTTGTGGTAAATTTTGGATCTCTGTCAGACATAATGGTCTTGGGTATGCCATGTAATTGAGCAATTTCTTTCATATAAACATCAACAATGTTGTCTGCCTTGTGAGTTAGCTTAACCAGAATAAAATGGGCGGCTTTAGAAAGCTTATCCACCACTACCATGATAGAATCATGTTGCTTGTTTGTTCTGGATAGTTTGGTGATGAAATCCATGGTTACAACTTCCCATTTCCATTCATGAATGGGTAATGGCTGTAGAAAACCAGCTGGGTGTCTATGCTCAGTCTTTACCTTTTGACATTCCAAACATTTGGAAATAAAATCAACAACTTATTTCTTCATTCCTGGCCAATAATATTGGCTTTTGACAGCTGCAATAGTTTTCGGATATCGTGGGTACCCAACATAAGGTACATTATGCATTTCTCCCAATATCAGATTTTTCAATTCCTGGGAATTTGGTACATAAATTATGCCCCTGTACATGAGGATTTCATCATTATCTAACTTGTATTCTTCAATTTTCTGCTGCAAATTACCTTGTTGTAATTTTGCCACTAATTCCTTGTAATGCAAATCTAATTTGGAAGCCTCTAAAATTATGTGTTTCAAATCTGATTGGTACATACAAATGGTTGTAGCATGCAATTCATGCACTCTTCTACTGAGTGCATCAACCACTTTGTTATCTTTCCCTTTGATATGTTTTATATCAAATTCATATTCACTTAGAAATTCTAACCATCTGCTTTGCCTAGCATTTAGAGTTGGTTGATCAAATAATTATTTCAGACCATTAGGTCTGTTCTCAGCTCAAACCTTTTCCCCATGAGGTAGTGTCTCCATTTCCTCAAGTCATGCACTATGGCTGCCAACTCCAAATCATGAGTGGCATAGTGTCTTTCATGCTCCTTCAACTTCCTTGACTCATAACATATAACAAACCCATTTTCACTAAGGACTCCACCAAGTCATTATTTACATGCATTTGTGCATATAATGAATTATTCCTTTGGGTCTGCAATCCTTAAAATTAAAGCACTTGTTAAAAATTGTTTCGAGTGTTGGAAACTCTTTTCACAATCCAATGTCCACTGAAACTTCAC
>ML778048.1:46430-58309 GCA_009831015.1 Picea engelmannii
GGGTTCCTTCTCTGTTACGAAATTTTTCATTACTTCCATGATCTTAGCTTCCATTGAATCCATCTTAGTATCCAACTTAGCTTCCATTGAATCCATCATCTCTTGTAGTTCATCTTTGGTTACTGTCTTCTTTTGTAAATCATTTATGTCCCTACGCATCTCTTCACCTTCATCAAGAGTCCAATTAGGATTTTATGGAGGCTTATTTGGTGTAGACGGTCCCTTTTTGGGTGGCATGTTGGCCAAATATCACTTTTGAGTCTTGATTTTGAGGTGGTTCTGCTAGACAATATTTATTATGTTCTATCTCCCAAGTTTCGGCCCTTCTGGGTATGAAACTTTATTTTAGGTAGTTCTCTTATATTTCTTCTCTGCAATGCCATAGGTCAGATCAAAATTGGATGTGCCAAGTGGAATTTACGGTAACTTCCTCACAACTTGCAGATTTTTGGCCTGTCCAGGAGATCTCACTTGTATAGAATACCCTGCACAAAATAATTGATATCAAATTCTGAAACTCGTACCCAAAATACTAAAGACTATCCACGATCCAATGCAACCAGTCCCACTCAATTTGGATACTCTAGCAAGAAGTTATGATTGTTTTACTTGGAACACCTTCTTGAGACTAGTCAGATACCCTGTCTTACACAAGGTGAATCTACAAATTTGGGATGACCCAGAATCTGAAATTTTTACCACCGCTGTATTACTAATTTCTGTAAATGACCTACGAAGTGCAGGGTCTGAAACGTTACAGAAAAAGTTTTATAGCGAAAATTCCGCAATGACTCATTTCAGGATGATTCCAGAACCCTATCTTGTATAGGCTGTATCTCCGAAAGTATACGGCCTCAGGAGCTGCATTTTGAACCCAACGTACCTTGATCCGTCTACTAAAAACACTCCAAGAGGTTCCTTCTGAAACTTTGTAGAAAAAAAGTTATAGCGAAAATTCCACGGTGTCTCAGATGTAGCAGTGAAACCCCAAGACCTTGAGCTCTGATACCATATGTTAAGAACCAAATATCAATATAGCATAGAAAAACCTCAGAAAAAGCACTCAACGCCTTGAAAAAGAGATAATTTCATATAATAAGCCTCTTCGAGGGGGCAACCTCCTTTTACCCCACTTAAATGTTCAAGTCCAAGATGATTCAAAATGAAAATGTCTCCTTGGTATATATAGGAGACTAGGATGTTTAATGGCCTAAAACCGACATAAATAAAATAACATTACTAATCTAAATTACAACTAATGGCCTAAAGCTGACATAAATAAAATAACATTACTAATCTAATATGCCCCAATTAAGTGGTAATGAGCCAATATGGGCTTAACAGGATCCACTGCTATCACATCCTTTGAAATGATATGGCCCAAATAATGAATTTTCTTATGATAAAATGAGAACTTGATCAATTTGGCATTCAACTAATGCTCCCTTAATACTTGCAACACCATCCTCAAATTATGTTCATGATCTTCTTCTGACTTGGAATATACAAGGATTTCATCCAAAAAGACAATGACAAACTTGTCCAAATATTCTCGGAAAACACCATTCCTTAAGCACATGAAAACATCTGGTGCATTTGACAACCCAAATGGCACCATTGTGAACTCATAATGACCATACCTTGTCTTGAAGGAGGTCTTCATGATATCTTCCTCTTTAATCCTTACTTGATGATATCATGACCTAAGATCTATATTTGAAAATATCTTTGCATCCTTCAATTGATCAAAGAGATCTTCAATCCTTGGCAGAGGATATTTGTTCTTTACGATCACTTTATTCAACTGTATGAAATCAATGCACAATCTTAATGTCCCATCTTTCTTCTTCACAAACAAGACTGGGGCACCTCAAGGTGACACACTTGGGCATATATACCACTTCTTCAGAAGTTCTTCAAGTTGCATTTGAAACTCCTTCAACTCTGGTGTACTCATTCTGTAAGGAGTCTTTGACACTAGATTTGCTCCATGAATTAAATTTATAGAGAAATCAATATCTCTTTTTCAGGGTAGTCCTGGTACCTCCTTGAACACGTCTTCAAAATCTTCTAGGACTACATGATCTTCCAAATTTGGCACCTTATATTTAGGTGTCTCTTCCATATGAGATGCAAATATTTGACACCCTTTTCTGTAACTTTTCTTCAGATGCAATGTTTAAATTTATCTGATGGTCATTGCCTTGGGAATTCCCTGCACTTTCCTTAGTCTCCCTTCCTCATCCAAGAAAGTGAATGCCTTTTTATGAAAGTCTACGATAGCATGACGTTGTTCCAACGAGTCCATTCCAATTAAATAGTCATAGGAACCTAAAGGTAATATGTTCAAATCTTCCCTAGTATTCAGTCCATAAACATCCTTAAGACATGACTTAACCATCTCATTAACTTTTCTTTTGGCTCTGGTAGCCAACTAAACTAACCAAGATTTTCCATGCTTTCTTCTTGGAAAATGTAAACTTTCCACCATCTTAGGATCTATATAACTATGAATAGCTCTTGAATCAATTAAAATAGCAATGGTTTGGTTGTTGATCATACCTTGTACTTCAATCATATGTGATTGATACTTTGCTTTCTTATTGTCCATGGCTACATAGATCCTTGGTACATTTCTACCCATGTCCTCCACTGTTTCAACTTGTTGTACATTGTGAACAGTCCTTACTTTATCACCTCTGTGAGGACAATCTCTTAACATATGATCTCCTTTACAACCCCAACATTGAATAGGTGGTTACCTTGGCCTTTGACTCCCTGTCTCAATCGTTCTAGGTTCTATAGAAATTGGTTGTCCTTGAGGATTATTTATGAAGAATCGCGTCTTAGATCCCTTCTTCCTATGATCCATATTGAATTTTTTTTGGTATGCCCAAGATTTTTGGAAAGTTGGCCTTGATTTTTGTTGATCATATATGCATTTAGCTCGCCTTATGGTATCCTCCAATGTCTTGGGATCATCATATTGTATTTTGTCACTGACGAATTTTGGCAATCCACTAAAATACCTCTAAATCTTAACTGTCTCATCCTTGATGAAAGAGACATACTTCAAAAGTTCTAAAAACCTTCTCTCATATTCATCTATGGGCATACTCCCAAGCTTGAGTTCAAATAAATATTTTGTTTTCTTGTCATAATATATCTTAGTCGGGTATTTCTTCTCTAAATACTTCTTGAATTCCCTCCAAGTAACACTTTTCTCTTTAATGTGTTTCACCTGCACAAGTTGATCCCACCACATGGATTCCTTTCCCTTGACTTGATAGATGGAAATTATACCTTCTGCATGAGAAGAATAGTTATGCAATTGAAAATACTTTATGATGCCCAACAAATATGTCTCTACATAGTCATCCTTCTTATGTTCAACATCAAATGTAGGAGGTTTGATTTTGTTCATTTCTCCTCGTAGCTCATCCACCCTAGACCCCTTATGCTTGTTGACAGGGGATGGACTTGAGTTGTTGTGTTCCCTCTTATTGGAATGCCTTGGGGAGTGATGGTGATGTCTTCTAGCACTTCTTGCTCTTCTTTTCTCATCAGAAGGCCTATGACTTCCATATTTTCTTGAGCCACTCCCCTTATCCAATTTATTTTCTATTTTGTTCAAGATCTACATTAATTTCACATTGAAGTCATCCTGTTACTCCTTGGCTCTCATAAGCCTTTCATTATCATCTTGATGGATTTGGAAATCCTTCTGCAAACTTTTAATGGTCTCTACCATATTCATGTTTTCATCCCTTCCTTCTCCATGTCCATTGGATTTTGTTCCTTCGATGCCCAAATGGACATCCATCCCTCTAATTTCATATTCCTAGATGTAAGTCCCCTGTGCCTCATACATTACTATGGAATCTGTGTTGATCCTGATCTGATATAGTTGTTTTTAACTCTTTCCAACACCTTCTCCCATGCTCAATTCTGAGTCTTGAGCAGAAAGTTATGGATATTTGAAAATTTCCCATTAATTTTTATGTTTGCATTTCAACTAGGAGAAACTCTGCACTGTAATTATGCATTTTTCACCTACTCCATTGGAATTTTCATAGGAGCTCAATTGGGTTTCTCCATATACATATTATGGGAACTTTGTCCAAGTTTCACCTTTTTCTGGGTTTTTGGCTGCTAGTTACAGCCTGCTGAAGTTCTAGGTCAATTCGTGTTTTTGGTCTGGAATGTTACAGGTACCTTATTTTCCATATTAAAAATTTCTAACATGCCCAAAAATTTAATTCAGATATGGGAATGTCTTCTATGGTTCAATATATTTCCATTGAATACTCTTGCGCCTCAATTTGATTCCGGATCAGAAAGTTATGGCTCTTTGAAGTTAGTTGGGTCTTAAAATTTACCCTCCACTGTTTGTGTTGTAACTTTCTCATAAAAGCTCCATTTGATGAACAATTTACACCATTAGAAATCTCTCTCCAAGCTCTTTTATTTGATTTGCAGAGATAGAGTGTACCCTGGTAGACTCAATTCTCATGGTTTTTTCATTGCTAAAAACGCTCTTAAGGGTCTAAAAAACAAGCCGCAAAAAGATGACCTTCAAACAGTATAAAATGTCGTGCAATTTCGTTGGTTTTCCGTTGTTGATCGCCCTCCAAATGATTTTGCATGCACAAATTTCAACATGTATACCAATATTTACCATGTGAAGAAAAAGCACAAGGTATATCATTCTCTGTGTACCTATAACCACCATGCATCACTTCTCTGTCGTGCCAATAAATGGTGTGTACTACTTTTGTGTCATGCGCCAATATCCACTGCGCAAAATTTTGGTTCTTGCACTGTTACCTGTTGCACGCCATTTCTGTATCACATGTTGATATTCCATGTGCATTTTACTCTATGCGCTACACCATGCCAAATTTTAGTACGCCCCCACCGCACACCATTAACTAAAATGTTGTGTGACAACATATACCACATTATGCGTGCACCAACAAAGTTTCTCTGCGCTCTCCCAATACTGCGCACACTACGCGTGCAATTATTATGTGTGTGTACACCATGCGCACCTTATTATGTGTATACACACTGCACAATTCTAAATTTATTATGCGCAATTGCACACCAACATTTCTCCATGTGGCACCAAAATTTAGTGCGCACACTCGCACACCAACAATTTTCTGCGCGGTGCTAAAATTTAGCGTGTGCACCCGCACACCAACACTTTTTCTACGCAATACCAAATTTTAGCACATGCACTAGCACACCAATATTTTTCTACGCAATGCCCAATTTTTACATATCACAATCCTTTTTACTACGCATCATGCATTTTTAGTGCACCCACCTGTGCACATTCATTTTTATGCGCATAAATTCCTTGTGAATTCCATTGTAGAAATTGGGGCTTTTGCTTAACTTTAACCCCAATTTACCATAGAAATTATGCAACTATGAAATTCATTCAATTTCACCCCAATAACAACAATTCAACCTCTACAACAACAAATCACTATGGGTTTTCATTTCTAGAACGAATTTACCCAAAATCAATTCATGAACTGAGAATTTTATTTACTAAACTCGCTCCATCTGTCATGGATTCATTGTAACTTCAAATTCGACAAATTCCAAGTATGAATTTGATAGAATAGATATCAAACCAATAATATCTCACCACTTGGCTGAATTTCTCCATTTTCTCATGAATTCAGAAACATAAATTGGGGCTTTTCCCAATTCTGCATCGTTGCTTCTAAATTTACCATGGATGCTCTGTGACTTGAAATTTGGCCACTTCCAACTCAATCCTCTGTGAAATTTCACTTCAACTCCACTTTTTCGGCCCATACAGGCTCAGTGCTAAAAAATGAGGCTCTGATACCATATTTTAACGTCCCCGGCCACCCATGTCGGGCCACGATACACAAGAGAATGCTTTTGTTCTCTCTCTCTCTCTGCGAAACATATTGTAACTTACCTAGCATCCAACTGAGTTATGCAACATAAATTTTTCGAACTGCATGTAATTAAAATATATACACATGGAACTCTTGCATAAATATATATATATAATGTAAACATACAAATACATCTGTAAATGCAAAGATTCACAGTGAAACAACAGTAAGCGTATACATGCAGCATATACAGGAAATACCCTTAAATATACAGACAGTTATAACCACACATAGGATAAACCCATAAAAATAAACACGTAAATAATAATGCAACATGTAAATTTATCACACAATTGACACTTATCTTGGTAATAGTGTCATCCACTACATGCATACCTTCCACTAACCTCCCAACCTTAGACCACACTGCTCATCACTCTCAATAGTGGGTCACTCCTGAGTTGGGACTAAACTCCACTCGGGTAAATGGATTCCTAACCAGGATAATGGCTCATAAACAACAGGAAAGACTCCGTCATAGGTACCAATTCAAACTAACTTCCTATAGTCCCTCATTCCCCACATGTTTGTCCCACCCCAGGAAGTGTGCCCCTTCTCTGCTCAACAGTCCTTTGACTGCCCCACTCCTTTTTTGAGCTTCAGCAACAGGCCAAACAGGAAGTCTCAGAGCCCTGTAGATGTAGTTTAGCACCTTCAGGAAATCAATTCCCAATAATTCTCTCTCCCAGAGAGAATTCTCACGGGCCTGACAACCCACCTCGTCAATATCCCACGGGCCTAACAACCCGTTGCTTCAGTCCAGTTCCCAAGCTAACCAACTACACAAACTGGTATGGCTATGGATACAGGTTCATGTACAGTGACGTGAAGGTATGAAGGATAACTAATTGCGTGAGTGAAAATGGTCATCGAATCATGGATGAATGATCTAATGAATCATGGAAAGAATGATAAAAAATGAACTAATTCCAAACTATATGTATGCATGTCCCCAACTTGACACTTGTCATGTTGGAAGCTACTTTGGCCCACTTTTCCCCAACATTATAACTTAGGATAAAATAATTATTCATACTTTATATAATTAAGAAATATTAATATAATATTCCTTTTTGTCTTAAGCTCCCTAACTTAGCCCTTTTCCTTAACTTTTAGCCCCTCCCTTTCCCCAACTAGTGGATTTTAGTCCCCCATCTCTTTTATCGTGGTCGGTTTACACACAGTGATGTATTTTATATTAATTATGAGACATATACAAAAATAGGCACACTAGCCTTTAACATCTAGGCTCTCTGGCCTAATACAAGCATAAGCCTCCTAGATTATAATAACTGGCTCACCAGCCTATAAAAAAAACATATACACAAAGGATCGTTGGCCTCCATATCACGCGTGCTTAAGATGTTGCGCGCGATATCTTAGAATGTGCACACTTCATCATTTTACTGCACAGTACATGCACGTACTATGCCATAAAATGTGCATACAAAAATGATATCAAATAGCTCACCATCTTAAGTACATTTTCATTTACATTTACCATTGGTTTCAGCCTAGGGATATTACAATATATGGATGAATTTTGTACATTTCTTCATAACTCCATGCAAAAACGTCATAGAATTCTTGGAAAAGGGCCTTGTAAGTTTGGATCTCATCAAAAGAACATGAGGCACCGATGTGAATATTTTCCACAATTCTAGGCTTAATCAAAATATCTAAGGGGATGGTAGGTGAAATATTTCCCAAGTTCCCTTCATACAAAACATCTTGTATTGGTTCAGAAACTGGGGGAATAGTAAGGACGGTAGAAGGATTCAAAATCCATTGGTAACTCTTGATAGTCTCATGTTAGAGGAAGAGGATAAAATGATGATGCCCATTATCCCATGGGGTATCTTCCATGGACATAAATGTCATGATCATTTCATCTGTGTGAATAACACGTGAAACAGATCAGGAGATGTATCTAAAAGAGAATGAGGAGAAGGATTTGTCGATTGAATAGCTTGATACGCCAATTCGACCAGACTTAAAGGAATTTCGTCGCCATAATGAAGACAATTGTCTAGGCTAGGTACTATCCAAGGGTTATAGGACTCAAGGGTTTTTCCAACATTGGTTGAAATAATGTTAGTATAAGTGACAAAAGGAGGAGGAATATCAGGTGGTGGGATAGGAAAAGTGCCTAGTAACGAGGAATCCTTTAAAAGACCCACATCGACATTCTCATATCCTAGAGGTGTTTTCTCTACAAATGGAATGTTACTAGTGCGTGAATCAGAACTAAAGAATGCGAGATGATATACCGTAACAACTTTACCTTGGTGAGGGAAATGTATCACACGGAAAGAGTAGAAACAATTACGCACACAGATTCGATCCAACGACGTCCAAGTAAAAGGTTGTAATCTAGAGGTGCATCAAACACCTCAACCTCAACCATAACCACTTTTCCTTCTAAAGAAATAGATAATGAAGGAAGAACACCATAAGGTTTAAATCGTGTACCATTAAAATATTTTAAAGTATTGTGTGACTTGGTAAGGGTAGAACATCCAATGGCTTTCCAACAAGTGACAGACATGAAGCAAGTGGAAGCTCCTTCATAAAAAATGGTTCAAAAACTATTCTTATTTTCGACAATGACTTGTATTTGAAATTCTAATTGATGAGGGATTCTTGGAATGTTATCTTCCAAGTCAAATATTATCAAATTTGTATCGGTAGGGTTGATTCCACCAATATCCTTTAACAATGCCTTTCATTGCATAGGACAACTTTGAAGGACTTCGAGAGCCGACATAGCAGAAGGTTCCTATGCAATATCTTCTACAATTCTGTAGTTTTGAGAAGCATGTGCATGGGGGTTAATTGACGACTTACGAACAATATCCTTAGGAGGTGGATGAAGAACTATATCTAGACTAGGTCATTCAAGATGAAGAGGACCATTGGGAGGTGAAGTCGATGGAGGAGGTTGAACCAATGGAGGTGGTGAATCATCAAATTTATCCTTAGAAGGAGAATAATATTTGGCTTGAGTAGCGACTGCAACTTCGTTCTTCTTGGAGTCACCAGTACACATAAGTACATAAGATGTGGTAAGGGAGAAGGTTGGTCATGAATAACCAATTGGGCCTGATGTTTAGAAGGAAAAGGTTGTGACAAAACGACAAGTGTAGGAGGTATTCTAGTCCCTTGCAAGAACTTAGTAACCTCATCATGTCTTGGAAAATCTTTCATATAATGATCCTCACCACAGATAAGACAAGGATAATGCAGTTTTAAATTTTCTTTATCATCAATAGGCTAAGTCTTGGGTTTATTAGATTATTGATTATTAGTTTTATCCTCTTTATTCTTACCCTTCCCTTTCTTTTTATTTTTATTTTTACTGGTAGGTGTAGATTGAACCATATTAACCTTAGAGGTTTTACTGGGAGAAGTAGTCGGAGGGGTAACATTTTTTAGTAGCAGAAGGAGATTTGGGATTGGAATGATTAGCTATTTTAGACTAATTCTTAGCATGAAAAGTTCCAATCAAACCATAAACAACATGAGAATATACTGGAGGTGTTGGGGTTGGATTCATAGACGAGCGAGGAGCATCAAGGATCAAGTCATATAACGTGCCCATTTGTGAATAAACGAGATCTAAGTATTGAGCACGACTAATCACCTTCTCTCCAGTGATGACATCACCCATCGAAACATCACAGGATATAGGACCGATGAGTGATTTGGTAAACCACTCAGCCAATAATTGGTTAGGAAGGGGAACTTTGATTAATTGTCTTCTCCTCCTCCACTTGTGAATATGATATGAACTATGAGTGGAAGAGGATTTCTTAAATGAACTCAAAATTTCAGTTCGTGTCTCATATCGTATCAGTAACTGGTATTGTGTTAAGAAATCCATAGGTAAGGTGTTGAAGTCATTGAAGAATCCTCGTGGCAATTTGATATACATTTAGCTGTCAAACCCATAAGAGTACATTGGAAAATATGTAATCAAATGGATTCATCCATCAAGGAGTTGGATGACAACCAAATATGAAAGATCATGACGTGATTATTTGGGTCTTCTCTAGATCGAATTTAAAACTTAGGAATGTTTGAGGGTAATTTGGTAGGTATGACCAGCCAATAAGG
Organism: Picea engelmannii; assembly: GCA_009831015.1. NCBI lineage: Eukaryota > Viridiplantae > Streptophyta > Pinopsida > Pinales > Pinaceae > Picea > Picea engelmannii. The sequence goes on from ML778048.1 coordinate 56,492, forward strand.
GGAATGTAAAATAGGATAATTCAAAATCCGAGATAGATCCGGTAAATCCAAAGTATCTAGAAATGAAATTTGTCTATTCATTTGAGGAAAATGGTAATTTTGAGGAGGCAATCATGTAGGTATACCAGTAGGAACATAAGAATTTTGTAAATAGTTAGAGGATCCTGTGAAATTTGGTGGTGGAAGGTTTTGAGCCAAGTATCCAACATTTGTTGTTTGATTCAGTATGTTACCTTGGAAAAGAGCATTAGATTGAAAAACTTGACCCCAGGTAGGATTTATAGAACCTGGATATGGTTTCCCAGGAGTAGGTGGTACAAAAGAGTTTAATTGAGGAATTCCCCCCCCCCCAGGTGGTGGTTGATTTCCTTGGAAAGGAAAATTCCAAGGTTGAGATTGTAAACCAGGTGTATACTATCTGTAAACTAGGATAGGCCCCCCAACTTGGGGTTGCAGCCGAACTTGAGTTTGACCTCCAACAAGAAGGACTAGATTTTGACCCCCAACCCTAGGTTTTCCCCAAGATGAGGTTGACTTGAACCAGGAAATTGAAAACCAGAAGTGACAGAATGAATTTTGCCTCCAAGAAGAATGGGGCTACTTGGGATAGGATGATTAGATCCTCTGGGTGGTGGAGGAATGCTAGGCCCTCTGGATAGAACTTGGGTAGGTGTGGGAACAAAACTTCTAGTAGCATTGTACCCAGGTGGAATAAAAAGATTAGGTCCTCTGGATGGACCCTGGGTAGGATTAGTAATAGAACTATTAAGAGTGTTATACCCAAGTGGAAGTGAGGGATTTTATCTAAGTGGAAGTGGCGTTCCAATAGGAGCTTTATTTTCCATTGTACTTCCGAAAGAAACAGGTGTAACTTGTGGGACCATGGTAGAACTAGTGAGTTGGAGAGGAAGAATTGTATGAGTACCAACCACCAATAGGTCTGAAACAGTAACAAAATTACTTGTCGTGCTAGTAAAATGATCTAAAGGTACTGTATAAGTAGTATAAGTAACGGGTGTATGTGACTACATAGGTTGGTTTGGGATCATTCCTAGTTTATCAAAAATATTGTGTCTGGAGGAGGTCCTCCAAAAGGAATGGACGAGGACTGAGCTAGGATTAAAAAATCTAGCATTATGAACCATAGTTCCAAATGATTCTCTGAAAGGGTGGATCATCCACACCAGACTCTATGTAAGGTCCAGTTGGTATTCTAGTATATTCTTCAGTAATAACATCTCCCGAAGAGTTTATTCAGAGAAAAATTAGTACAACATTCAATAACAGATTTATGAGAAGTGTTGATTATACCAATGGAGTATAACTTCCAATTTCATAGGACGTGTCATTATTGACTGCTCCTTTAGGGGAAGAACCCTCTGGTGAATTAGGAATAAAAGGAGCGTATTCTTTCGGCTCTTCCAGAGGTAACCCTTGCATCCTACGTGAACGACGAGGGCCAATGTTGGTTGAACCAAATAAAGAATGAAATAAATATATGGCCAACTAGAGAAACAAACAACACTCTACTAACAAAATCTATATATCAAACACGCAAACAAACCTTCTTATTTCGAAATCACTAGTTGGTGATAAAATCCAACGTTGCGAGATTAAAACAATAGGGGGCTGGGATAAAGTGGGTGGAAAATTTACATTGACAACCTGCTTAACAGACTTACACCATGGTGCAATATCCCACACATAATCATGGGTATACCCTCCAAGGATCCCTAGTGAGTTTGGCCAACGTCGATTCCAGGTACCATGAAGACTTTCCCCTCCACAGTCACCTCATGTAAAGACTCTAAAGAGATA
>ML778048.1:83853-105900 GCA_009831015.1 Picea engelmannii
CGTGGATAGAATACATGATCCAGGAAGGATTTTTGTTCAGAGGCAATCAACTGTGTATTCCAAAATGCTCCATGAGGGAGAATTTGTTGAAGGAGAAACACAGTGGAGGATTGGCAGGGCACTTTGGTCATGACAAAACATTCACAAAACTGAATGAGTTATATTTTTGGCCGAGAATGTGAGTGGATGTCAAGATATTTGTAGACATGTGTAGAATTTGTCAGCATTCGAAGGGAAGGAATCAGAATTTGGGATTCTATCAACCATTGCCCATACCAGAAAGGTCGTGGGATGCGATTAGCATGGATTTTGTATTGGGGTTGCCAAGAACACAAAGAGGTGTTGATTCAATCTTTGTGGTGGTGGATATATTTTCCAAAATGGCACACTTCATTCCATGTCAGAAGACCAGCGATGCAACTCACATTGCGAACCTGTTTTTCAAATAGGTCATTCAACTTCATGGGTTGCCAAGGAGTATAGTTTCGGATCGAGACACAAAATTCATAGGGCATTTTTGGAGGACCTTATGGAAGAAGCTGGGAACTAACTTGGCATTTAGTTCAGCTTATCATCCTCAGACAGATGGACAGATAGAAGTGGTGAACAGAAGTCTGGGAGACTTACTGAGAAGCTTGGTGAGGGAGCACCATAGCCAGTGGGACAATATATTACCACAGGCAGAGTTCGCGTATAATGACTCAGTGAACAGGAGCACAGGGAAAAGTCCATTCCAAGTTGTTTATGGCATGCAGCCAAGGGGAATTTCTGAGTTGAGGGATTCAGAACAGACTGCGACTAGGAGCGCTAGTGCAAAATAATTCGCAGAGGCGATGAGAGAACTTCACAGTCAGGTGAAGGAACGATTACTAAATTCGAGTCAAGAGTATAAGCACAGAGCCGATCAGCATAGGAGACAACTTCAGTTTGAGTTTGGTGATCTGGTTCTGGCACATTTTAGGAAGGAAAGGTTCTCGAGAGGAACATACAATAAGTTGAAGATGAAGAAAATCGGACCATGCAGGGTCTTGAGGAAATTTGGGGCAAATGCTTACGAGATTGAATTACCCAATGGGATCGGAATTTCTCTGATATTCAATATATCAGATTTGTACCCATACAAAGATGGGGAAGCAGAGACTGGAGATAAACAACCAGTGATTTAGTGGACAAAGAAGATGCCAGTTGCAGAAAATCCGTAGATGGAGTGCATACTAGACAAAAGAATTGGTAAGAAGACCAGGAGGAGAGAATACTTTGAGTATCTGGTCAAGTGGAAGGATCATCCAGTTGAAGATGCCAGCTGGGATACTAAAGCAGAGATACAAAAGCATGGACAGACCATGCAGGAGCTCATGGACAGGAGCCCATGAAAGTTTTCAAGTGAGGGAGAATGATGCAGGAGCATCTCCCACATCAAGCGAGCCAGCGTGGAAGCGGAGGACAGTTGGATGAGCGCCAGTACAAATTTTGAAAATCACCTTGGAAGTTGTTGCGCGATATTAAATGAAGTCATTAAGATGAGGCACACTTGTATAATGTAATCGGACCTTGAGCCTTTAGCTCTCGTCCTTAGTAGTTAGAAGGCATTTAAGATAGTTAATGTAAAGTAGATAGAATTTAATTATAGATTAGACTGCTTGAGAGCGCAAGAGGGAAACGGGATATAGACACCCTCATTGTGTATTGTAACATAATTTTGAGCACTGAGAAGGAGAGCATGTAGAGAGTTGTGTAAGAACACCCATGTACAGATATTTGGATTAATAGGAAGAGATTGATTCAAATTCATGGTTTTGTGTTGTTCTCTGTGTATTGATGTTGAATGATATGCTCATGAATGTTTGCTTCCTGTTATACATTTTCTTTATGTGCTGTGTATATGATTTCATGTTTGAATAGAAGTCTGAGAGGAAGAAGGAATGAGTTTCAATTGTTTCTCTATTTGAGCCAGAGAGTTCCTGCAAGGAGTGCAGTTGAAGTGTCCACAAGGAGTGCATTGACAGAGGGTTCAGATAGAGATAACTTTTGTTCTCATCTCCGCAGGAGTGCAGTTGAGCACAGGAGCCGAGCAAGGAGGTTGTCGGCTGAGTGAATTTAAAGGTTGCGAACCTGAATGAGGGTTGAAGGACTGCTACTACAGGTGTGCGTAGAGTCGAAGGATTCAAGCACTTGAAGTGTTTGAGGGTTGCCGCAAGGAGTGCGCGTAAGAGTCATTTCTAAGACTCGGAGTTATAAGAAAGTTCAGGAAGGGTAAGACCTTCAGAGTTTTTGAAGGACAACACAGGGAATTTATGCCTTGAAGGTTTAGAAGAAGTGTCGCAAGTTTGCACGCAGGTGGACGAGTTTCAAGGAGGAACACTTAGTCATTTCGCAGATTTCTCAAAGGAGGAAAGGATGGTCGGTATTCTCTGAGGAGGATTCGCGACATCCTGTGAGTCGTTAGATCTCAAAAAGGAGAAGGGGAGATACGTTGAGTATTTCTGAAGGATTTAAAGCTCAGGAGGGGCAGAACCATTGATTGGAGCCACAAGGTTCGTCGAATCTATACGTATATCGTGTGTTGGGGTTTCGTGAGTTGGAACTCCTTAAACATAGCAGCTGGTATCACGATATCATGAAACGCGATATCCTGACAACCAAAAGGATAGTGTGGGGCCCTAGCGGAGTCGACTAGTGGATAGGTGGCACAGTATATCAGAGTTTCATGGTAAGAAGGCCTGAAACATATGCATTAGGATTCGCGATATTGCGAAATCCGAAATGTCGATGGAGTGAAGGGACCGTTGAAAATTCAACTCACGAGAGCATCATAGTTTCAGCGTATCAGGGTTCGGGAGTTGGTAAAGTGAGTTGTTCAACATCGCGAGTGCCGAAAACGTGATAGAAGAAATACCGATAGGAAAAGGGAAAGGGAAGCATTGACTGGTATATCGGGTTTCGAATATTCGTGGAACCAATGCTCGACCATTGGATTCGCGAAGTCGCGAAGTCCGATCCCCCGATAAGTAAAGAGAGGGGATCGCGAGAAGAGTTTTGTGGGTGCAGATTTCCCGATAGGGAAATAGAGGAACGTTAAAGTTCTTCGGTCCGCGGTAAAGGGAAGATCCTGTGAGCGGACGTTCTTGCGAGCACGGCTGCGTCAAAATATACCTCTTTCCAAAGTGAAATCAACAAGTCCTTTTGAATTCCTTTTCATATGTTGGGAATAGGAGAGGGATTTGTAAAAAATTGAGGCTAACTATCTACTGGTAGTTTCAAATTATTTAACCACCTTCCACATTTCAAGGGGATCCCTATGGATCAACTGATGAACTCTTCAACTACAATTAGGGTAAGTTGTTGCACTAATTCCCTCCTATTGTTGAAGGTTTTAGAAAATTCCAATCCAATTCCTAGGTCCTAGCCTTGTAACCTCCCAAAAAATGAAAACCAACATGATTTTGCAAAGATTTTCAATAGCTATGGGTTGGCTACAATTATCATCGTATATTCAAGATTGACCCCCTTCACCGATCCTACGATGGTGCACTATATCCAGAGGTGAGTTTGCAGATTTAAGTGGTGCTCCAAGATAAGTTCTTTGGGGTTGAATTGTTGAATTGTAATTAAGTGCTATAAAATGTGGGTAATTATATGAATAAATGAGAGGATTGTATAAAACGCAACAAGAGGATGGAGAGAAACAAGTGGCATGACATTGAAATTGATTGTTATTGATTTCAATCAATAACAAACAATTTCAATCTCTTTACACATGTTCCCGTCACATCTCATGAACTTAGCAATTTTCCTAAATTTGGTTGTACCAAATCATAAAGATGAAAAAATTAAAGATCCATTCATATGGGTAGCTTCAAAGAAGCATTCATATGTCTAGCTTCAAAACTTAAATATCCATATTGATGCATGCATTGGTTTTTTTTCATTTCTAGATGAGGGATATGTTAGAATGTGTTTTAATGTTGTCTAGTGGATTGATGTAATCTTGTAACTAGTGTCATAATGATGATCATTATAACATCATTTGTGGGGAACTTATACATGTAACTAAACTTCACTAGACTTTAGTAACATTTCACATGTGCACACAAAGATATTTTTGGGGAGTTATTTTCCTAGTGACCAACCCCTCATGTAATGGTGACCTGCAATACTAGGTCCTTTTTATCCACCACTTATCCCTTATCTATTAATGATCTTCTTGCTTACCTTTATGGTTTGGTGTTTCTTGTTATAAAAAAGAGGATCACACAGCAATAATATAAAACATATGCCCCTTTATTTTGCATTCATTGAACTCATTGGGTACATACATCACACAATAGGAGTAAATAAGGCTATACAGGTATTACTAGTCCATTCTATTAGATCATATGAGTATAAATTAAATGAAAATCATTCATGCATTGGTTGTATAACCTATACTTCCAAATTACACTGGTTCTAGTAGTAGGTTTACCATTAAATAGGCATGAATATGGGAAAGCAATATGAATGGTAACATGTAATGGCAGCTTATTAGAGAAACAAGGAAATCACCTTTCCCATATTCATTGATGCCATTGCCTCAATAAGATAGGTATAATATAGGTAATAATTCATTTAATATTAATCTTCATATTGTATCTTCCTAAGAATGATACCACTCTAATCATATAGAAGCTTCCTAGTGAGTTCGATAACCTGTAGATACGAGTTATGCTTTGAGTGCCATGTCATGTAGTTTCCATAACAAGAGATTAGTAATAGAGAGAGCTTTGTATGATTCTAGTCATTGTGTTTTTTAGTGATGTTTGGTATAGGATAAGAATATAAAGAAGAATGGTCACAAGAAGGTGTGAGGAGGCTTCCTAGAGTAGTGTGCCTTTGGTCAAATTCATAGGAAAATTGTAATTAGAATTAGGGAAAAATAGAAACAAATAATGCCTTTTTATTTTTCTGTTCACAATATCATCATATATGATAAAAGAAATAAACAGATCTAAATTAAATTCTGAGTATAAACAAAATTTCTGAGTGAAAAGAAAAACCTCAAGATTACCTATTCATCTAAGAAAGATGTACCTATCACATATGTGGATGAAAACCTTTATAATATGCTCAAAAATAGTTTTAGGTTCATGGATCAAACCTCTAGGGTTTGATCTCTGTCATAAGGAATTAGGAACAGTTTTGCCAATGTATAGACCATCACAAGACAACTACAGCAAACAAAACTCAGATCTGAAAAGATAGTTCAAAAAGGAGGTTGCACCATCATCAAGAGAGAACAACTAAGGTAGTCACAAAAAATATGAGAGTGAGGAGTGAGTGAGTGTGAGTGTAATAGAATGCTAGAGGGTAGGGTCTTATTTATAGTTAGGGAGAGGGGTTAGGGAAATTTAAAATTATAATTAAATATTGACATTTGATTAATATTAATATTAATTAAAATGTCAATTAATATTAATATTAATTATAAAAACCCTAAACACATATAAAACCCCAATCACATAAATAAAACCTCAATCACATAAAACAAAAATGGGGTACCTTTTAAGACAAAGTCAAGGGGGGGTCCATAATGGAAAAACATGTCCACATGAGTCTCATAATGACCTATAAACTTTATCATCACTGGATAAGGGGGTCCATCAACAATGTGGTCATGCCCATCTTGATAGGCACTCCTATGTCTCATGGATCATCCTGAGAGAGAGGAAGAGGGTCACACATAAACACATCTTGGTATTACACCAAGATCTACCTGGTCAAATAGCAAGTTGCCCCGGAACACATCTGGGGGCCCTAGAACACATCTAGGGTCTTATCCACCAAGGTACAAGACCAAGGATCAACCCATGCATTAGGAAAGGGTTCCCTGGAACACATTCAAAGTCCCTAGAACACATCTAGGGTATTATATCAACCACCAAGGAACACATCCAAGGATCAATCCAAGCATTGAGCAAGGATTCCCTGGAACACATCCAGAGGCCCTAGACACATGTAGGGACTTATATCAACCACCAAGGAACATATCCAAGGATCAATAAAACCACTGAGAAAGGATGATCCCTTAGGAACCCTACCATTTGGGTGACATTTGATTCCCAGAAGGAAGTGAGAATATGCCTAAAGTTCCCAATGATAGATAGCCATACTACTTAGCTTCTATCTTGTACCAAAGGAGAAAAATTGTATCGTTGTGTAAAGGAGGATCGTTTGGAGGTAGAGAGATAATGAGATTGTAATGAACCATTTGGAGGCCTAAACAACATGAGATTGTAGTACAACTGATTTGAAATGACAGTTTGAGGCGAAAAGATGTCAGATTGCAGTGCACCCTTTGGAGTGTACTACAATCTCATGATGTCTGGGCATCCAAACAGTTTATTGCAATATCTATATATCTTGGCCTCAAAATGGTCCTTTCAATTTGGGTGCACTGCAATCTCATAATCTCTAAGCCTCCAAATGGTCATAATGCTCATTTTAGTAGGTTCCATTCCTCCAAATATCTTGTCACCAGAAAGAAACTACCATCTTTGGCAGCATGTTCAAAGCCATACATTCATGTTAGAATTTATCCATACATTCATGTTATATTTATCCATTATTTAACCATAAACCTACACTGACAGATCCATAATATCTAGAATACATAATCAAAATATTATACATACCTAAATGGTGATTTTTCAATTTAGCAATCGAACATAACAATTCATAAAACATTAAACACAACTAGAGTTGATGGCTATATAAACTTATATGTTGAAAGGAGCATTCACACCTGATCTGATGAATTGGTCAAAAGTACAGTTGGAATGGTTTACCTCGTGTGTTTCTCTTTGGATGTATGGCCCTCTATTAGTCTTGAGCTTCCCTCAATCAATGAAGAAATATCTTAAAGTACCTGCCAAAGTCATTCAACCTCCATAAATATCTAAAAACTCAATACAAGTAATATTTGTAGTGCATTATTTACTCTAAGATGCATTTTTACTAGAGTGTCAGAACATGCCTGAATGAGCTCCTCTTGGTTTCAATAATAATTTATTTGAGCCACGCATCTAATATTTGATCAAACTGCCTCCCTTGATTTGAAGTAGTAGAAATGAAGTCAACATTGACTTTGTTGTTACTCTGTTGGATCGAGAGAGGTTTGCTCCAAGATTAAATGGATCTAATAAATTATTCTCTATTGAACAAGGCCAACCACGTAAAGGAGGAATCTCTTATGCCCCCCCCGCACATCACTCTCAATTCCCCAATACCCAACATATAAATCTATTGAAATATTTACAACAAAAACAAACATATATACATACCAATATTCAGAATTGTTTACAATGAAATAAAATGTTTCCTTGATCCATTTGGAGTGAGAGAAATATGGTGAAAATAGATTTTATATTAAATAATTATTAAAATATTCATGTACATCATCATTTAGTACTTTTAACTAGCCTCTTTTTCTTATCTCTATAGTTCCTAATCATTTCATCAATGTCTACATCTTCGTTCTTTGGTTGCTCTTCAAAATATGATTTTGATTGCATCCTATCATGCAGAGAATGCCTAGTTGTGGGGTACTCACGGTGTAATGGAAGCCATTTTGATGAGGCATCACCTACAAAAGAAAAAAATACAAAATTTAAATGCCCAGTTTTTAAATATCATTGAACTAGTTCAATAATATTAAAAAAAACACCTGCAATGTCATTATTTACCTAGTGCATTGGTCGGCATTGTTGGAATGGTTTCCCTCACATGATCCTCTTCAAATATATGAGCCTCAAGTACAACATTATTTGCAATTGAGAACACAAACTTTATAAGGACAATCACAAATGTATAAGTAAAAAAAAATAGAAGTACAAAATTATTAAGTATATGATTAAAATACAACCATATTACCGTCATGTGCCATCTCGGTCATAGCACCATCATGGGGTTGCACCCCCATGGTAAATTGGGACTGAATGGGATCAAAACCATCTTCTGGCTACAAAATTTGGCAATGCACTGCTCTCCAATATTAGTGTGTTCGTTGACAATGTCTCTCCCTTGATTAAAACAAAGTTGTAAATATTAATAATATCCAACATGACTATATTCTTTTAATAATAAAGGTTAATGTGGATTGAATTTTATTTACCTTATCCTACAAAGTGGTTCTTGGTATCTGCCCCAAGATTTTTCAACGTTCAACTATCATTTTATAGTCGTACTTGTAACCAAGCTTGATGTCTTCCTCTATGGTTTCAATACCAAACTCGTCACCTTGCATTGCATAAGAGTATGTATTTTTTATGTTATTCGTTGCAATTACCTAAAAGGCTTAAGGTGATACAAATAAGATATTTAGGTACTTACAATTCATGACTGCAACTTCAAGTAGTCACCTGGCCTAGCCTATGCTGACCACATTTTGAAATCCTTTCCTTTGTGTCCTTTGACGTGTCAGTCAAACTATCATCAAAAGTTTCAAGTATGTTAATATATACCACAATTTTATTTACATCTAAAAAAAATTCAAGGTATTCAATTGAAATTGTAATTTACCTTTTGGGACAATAGGGCGTGTTTCCTTCATCTGTCAATTTATTCTCTTTTGCGTCCTCAATGAGGTCTTTCCACTCCCTCTCTGGAATCATCAGAGGACGCCCGTACCTATAATTTTTTTTCAAGTGCTTCCTATATGTTTCTCGTGTATATTTTAATTATTGGCTAGTTGTTGTAGTGGCCAAGGTCTTATTAAATGTATATACACCAAAAAGGCTTTCTAGATAATCCATCAATTCTTTTTTGAGGTTGGAATTATGGGAATTCCACCTCTCCTGTATGGTGGGCCCAAAAATCAGCAAAGCCTTATTCTCTAAGGACCTGTAAAATTCAGTTTTCCCTACACACAAAATGATTGTTGGCATAGGGGCAGACCTAGGGTTCAACTCTTCAATAACGCACCAACAAAACCCTAACTATTAGCCCTTTCGGCAACACCTGTGAAGTAGATGAAGTCTCACCTGAGGTAGAAGTAGGGGTGGTTAAAGGACTCAAGTGTCTACAACCTAGCTAGGACACAGATATATGATTATAATACTTAATAGAGCACTTAGTAGTTAGTATTCATTAGCATTTAGCCCTTATTCACATCGCAGGTAAAACCCTAATTACAGAACAACGTAGTATTCAACAAGATATAACACATTCAAGAACTTATCATAGAGAAATATATCAGATATAGCATTCATTCACATCATTAAGCACTAATTTATTATATCAGATGCATCTAACATGTATACAGTTTAATCACTAAGCATAAATCACATCAATCACACAAAGAAACCATAACACGGGATATACGTGGTTCACCCCCAACGTGGGTCTACATCCACCAACTCTTCTTCTTCTTTACTATATTCCTTCAATCTTATTACATGCACAGAGCATCAACACCAACTCTGCATAGGACAGGAGATCTGCGCGCACCTTGCCAGATCCTCCTTCCCCGAGTAGATCTAGCACAGAGACTTACACAATATACACACAAAGCACTACATATGACTTTGCACTTAGCTTTGTAAGTCTCAACATACAATATGGACAAAGCCTCTTATAATCACTTGCACTTAGCATAGCACTTATTCATTGGCCTTTCCAATCACATAGATAGATATCTCCTACATACATCACCTAGCTTCCTATTTATACTTTACAAGATGGGTCTAAGCATGGGTAAAACCCGTGGGATGACATCCCATACCCGTTACATAAACCCTAAACCCAAAAATCCCTAGAAAGGGGGCGAGATCCCACAATCTCCTCTTCGCCTTGCGCTCCGCCTTCGACCATCCTGTTCAAGTCCCAAAAATGGTCAAACATGACCAAGGTTCTCCAAAACTTGGTCAAGGGCCAACAATGATTATATGATTATTAATTTAAAAATAATAATTTAGATGATTTATGTTTGTCTACATAGAGAACATGAAAAAAAAAAAAATTAAAAATTACCTAGGACTTTAACTTTCTTTACTAGAAGCCCTTCCTTGTTGACGATAAAGGTTCCCTTAAGGGTCCCTATTCTGGTCACATGTATTGATTTAGGAAAATCAACCACATAGTTTGTCAAATCATCGACCTCATCACTATGACCACCTCCAGAGCCTATTTATGTGGTCGCTTCCTCGGTGTGTGTGTGTTGTGGCTCCCACTTAATGGTGTGGAAGGTGGATATCTGAATAGATATGCCCTAGAATCTATACGAGGGCCTACGTTGGGACCCTGTGGTGTCTATGCAGTGCCACTACTACCGATACCATGCATGTCAGTGTCAGCAGGATCTGAAAATATCTATATAAGAAAGAAAACTTTTTTCATTTAGATAATGTATAAGTTAAAAATCAAGCTTTCATAATTGATCTTATGACATAAAAATAAAACCACTTAAAATTATGGTTATTACCTTATATGTCTTAATCCTTGTCATAACTTCACTCATCCTTTATTCAACCTCAATATTTTGACCTAGAATATCTAACAAGTGAGCTAGTTCCTTATTTCCTTTATTGATCTTTTTTCTTATTAAAACCATAGGGTCAGGGGATTCATACAAATCCCTTTCGCGAAGAAAATCATCATCGACATCATGTCCTGCTGACTACATATTTGACAAAATAAATGATAATTCATTTATTTAAACAAATAAAATAATTGATCACCACAGAAATAAAATGCACATTAAATGCAATTCGAAAATTGTTGTTCATTTACCCGTTCTGAGACCACTTTTGATTTACCATGATCATCCTGCCACATTACAATAAAATTAGAACCGTGATCATTATCATGATAAATAAATTCAAATTTATGAGAAATTCAAGTGTATGATAAATTCAAATGTTGATAAAAATAATAAGCCACACTGAGTACTAAACAGGTCGAATCTCTCCAAATGGATTAACACCATAAAGAACATAATGAAAATCATAAAATATGAGAGTAATTTCTTACAGGTTGGGTAAATTAGTATATGTACCACCACCATAATAGAAACATTTGTATCTATTCGATTTAAATTGTAATCAATCAATAACTCCCCTGCAGCTATTGATTTTATTGCACATACGAATACACGGTTTCCTTCACGCCCCTCAAATATGCAATTTGGTCACTTATTTGTGGTTGTGGATCATGTACTGTTTATAAACCCTACAATATTCCTCATTTATTTTTTCCTTCCATCAATGTAGATAGTTTTTCATTTATTTTGATCATTGTCTTTTAGCTGTATATAATTTGCAGCCAAGCCATATCTTTGCATACTTTCTGTATATTGCAATATCGGTATCCAATATTTGTTGATATAATAGGGTTATATGTACTCCATAAATTTAGTTAATTCGTCATAACAGACCTTTATGCCATCCATGGAAAATATCCCCAAACCATGTAATGACGATGGAGAAATCTAATATATCCTTTCGTTTACACAAAAATCAATATTTATTTCAAGAAGATCCTTGGGTACCCACTGTTTCACTATATGTTTGTACCTCAAGGGAACCTCAATGTTGTCTATTCTCTCATGATCATAAGAACATGATCCCCCTTTCACAAGAAACACTTCCATGTGTCTATGGAATTTTCTTCTAATCTTCTCACCTCTAGTTGATCTCCCCCTGTTAGACATACTAGATGTCTCACTTTCCTCTATTTTACCTGAACTTCCCTCACTCAATGAAGATATATCTGATAAATACCTATTTTCTTGTACGTCCTATAAAACCATTAATGATAGAAACAGTCAGTCAATCAATATGTAACACTAGTTCATTACTAGTATCCTATTAGTATCATAGTAAGCTCATAATGATTACCATAGTGTTACTCTTTCACAATTGTATTATGCTCTATTACTATTGGTATACTATCTGGGCATTATAGGGGCATGTTTGGAGTCAAATGACATCAACACCAAGAAATACAAAGCATTTTGAGATATTTAAATAGTTTCTTACAAATTCATGTTCTATGACTCTCCCTGTCTAGTTGTTTTCCATATTTTTTATCTTTGGACTTGAAATGGTTAGAGTGGGATAAGGGACACTCATATCATCTATTTTTTCCAGTGAAAAATTTACCCAAACTCAACAGGAACTATGCGAAAAATTAGGATTCCACTTCTATGTTGGGAATTTTTCTCATGTAACTTTACCCTAAGATTTTTTGGACAATTTAAAGACAATCCAAACCATGGAATTTCTAAAAAAAATGAACAAGAAAGGTGGAAATTTAAATCACTGAAAAGACTACCCTTGTCAGAAATATGAATATTATTTCAAATACATGAATATGCCAATACTAGACTACAATTCCTATGTTGAACACTTAAGTGAATGATAATAACACCGATAACACAAATGGAGGTCACGACTAGGGAAGAGGGAACCGAGGTGGCTAAGGTGGAGGATGTGATTCCTCAACCCAAGGAGATGAAACGGTAGAAAGGTAAAGGTGGCCTATACATGTCAAAATAGAGTGAGAAATTGAGAGTAAAGTACATTGTTAAGTAATAAATACGAGAGTTGTTATTGACTCATAACCCATCGATGACTACAAAATTGTAAAGGCTAAGGCATGGGTGCGATTTATTGTCAATGGGATAAGTGATATTGTTGTTGTTGTCCATTATTTTTGTTGTCCATTTCCTTGACTCACTCCATCGAAAAAAGGAAAAAAAATTAATTACCTTGACTCACTCCATCCAAAGAGGACAAATGGTACAAGCCATTATTCAAATGCCATGATTACATATTGGTCAGATTAATGGTGAATGTACATTGCGACTAAGTGTACATTGCATGGGCTTCATTATGACATTTGTAATTTTCACAACTCCCAAGGTATCTTCACAACTCCTGAGTTTGTTCACAACTCTCAATGCAATATTACAACTCTCAAGGCATTGGTCATAATGGCATAGGAAGTTTGCGGATATTCTTCATGCACATGGACCTCTCATGCCATGCCATGCTACAAATATTGGAGTGGTCAACTTGTTTGTGCATTTGGAAGCATGTGTCACATAGTTTGATGGATGACCTCCTAGTTTGATCGATGTTGGATATTGACGAGAAAACATGCTTCCTAGACAGGACCTCGATGGCTAAGATTTTTGTGGAAATGAACTTGGGAGATGGATTGCTTGAAGGAATTGATACCCAGGTGGGGAATTGTTCTTATTGTCAGGAGATGGAAAATGTTAAGATTCCTTTTTGGTGATCCATCCTTCATATGAATGGTCACCTTAGGTAAAATTTCCCTAAGAAAAATACACCCAACGATGAGGAAGAAGTTGAAGAGTGAATAGAGGACATTGCCAAGCTCACAATTGATCTCAAAATGATAGCGGGAAGATCCATAATCCCTCTTCATCAAAAGGTAAGTCTATATATGTGGATCCTTATTATGTTGTTATTGAATATATATTAAGATATATAGTTAGAGAACAATCTTATCAGCTCATCATTGAAAGACCCTGAGAAATCCCTAAAATATCCAACATTGAAAGAAAAAATGCATATGAGGAATTAGGATTTCATTAAGAAGACTAGAACCTAGATGGAAATGAGAGTCCATATGGATAAGAAGATTTTGGAAAATATTAAGACCTTGTTAGATGTTAAATAATTAGGGTCAAAGGGATCCCTTAAGTTACATGATTCCATAGGGTGTATTCTTACGAAATCCAATTTTTAGGGAGTATTCTTAGGGCATATGTGAAGGGGATAAGAAGGCGTACGAAATCCAATTCTTAGGGTGTATGGGAAGGGGAAAAGAAGGTGATATTTCTATCTCCTTCTGACACAAAAATGGAACTAACCAAACTTGTAAAAACAAAAATACTAATCTCGAATTAACAACGTAAATTCAAGTGTGCAGAGGTACTCACCATCCTCGCCCTCACCCTTAGTCTCAACGTCACTTGATCAAGTGTGTTGGAATAGACTATCACAATTTATTATGCAGGTGTAGGGCCTCCTTATATCCACTACGTGGGGGATCTCTCCTCCCTCTCGCTAGGATTGATCGAATGGTGGCTGGGTTTTGGGGGTTTTGCACCACTGCACGAGGTTGTCTCCTCCCCCCCGTTGATATTCTCCCTCTCACTAGGATATAATGGCAGGGTTTCAGAGGATTTCTCTCTAGTGTTGTTGTGTGTCTCTAGTGTTGTTGTGTGTGAATGGGAGCGGGCTCATTATGCAATTTGAAGTTTGTTTTTTTTGTTTTTTATGTTTTTTTATTATTATTGTTTTTAATATAATTAGTATATATCAATTATATATTATTTAATATAATCTATATAATTGGTATATATTATAATAATAATAATGATATAGGACAAGTGTTAATATATTATTTCACCGAGAACAAGTGTCAATACGCCACAATCACAATATTTATATCGTGACACTGGAGTAGAGTCCACATTAGGAACATCAAGAGTAGTTGCAAGGTTGATACACTCATAACCCTATACAAATATCCCATCAAAAAAATAATAATGATTTTGGTGTAAGGTCTAATGCCTATGGTACTAGGGACAAAGCCAATTGTTGGATAATTATCAATGGTGTTGGGGTGATGTTGCATTGTTTAGAATGCCTTAATGGATAGTGTGCCAATAACACGTCCTCATTGTTGCAAATACTTGTGATTAGGGAGAAAGTGAAACTACACTCAAAATTAATTTACACTCATGAAAACCAACTACATGCCAAGTTAATTCACACCCATGATTTCTCAGTAGGAAATTACATCCCATGATGGGTTATAGTTGGGCATTGTACCTCCATCCCTCTCAAAATGACTTGAAATGCAATCAAATTCCTTGGGAACTTGTGTCATTCATGAGAGAAACCTTCCTCCTCTATCTTGATCCTTTGTCTTATCCCTTCCAATGTTGTGCCGCCATCGATGAGTTCTCTCTTGAACTAATTGTTATTGTGTTGTTGGCTTTGGTGAACTTGTATTTAGTTGTCGAACCTATGGGTGGAAAATAATTTCCACTCATTTGGGTCTCCTAAAGAGCAATTACCATGGGGAACTTAGTCATTTGATGGATGAAACACAACACAATTCACTTAGTTAGCCACCCTATTCCTTCTAAATATTCTATACCATTCTCTCTTGGAAGCTGGATGCATGGGGTTGGCTTAGCATTGTGTTGGTCCTCTCCCCTTGGCATAGTTTGTTGGAAATCTTGGATTTTATCATATCTCCAATTGGGGATTTTTCTTCACATCAACATTGTGATAGATTCCACTACATATTTGACATGTGTGTCTAACCCATGCACTAAATCCATTATCATTATAATCCAAACACCTAATTTATAATTTACAAACACAAGTTACAATTATAAGCCATACACCTAATTTATGCACCTACCCACACACCCAACCCATGCAACTAGAGAACACAACTAACCACTATTAATGTTAGTGTTGGATTAAGGGTGGATGTAGCTATCACATCAACCCAAGAAATTTCACCCCTAATGTGATAATTACTCCTAATTCCAAAGATGGCCACTAAGGCACTAACCCAAAACCACTATTCTCAGCAACCCAAATATCCTAATGCACTTAACCCACACAATTGACCAATGTATCTAATTGATGCACTTAACTCACACAATTGACCAATGTAGCTAATTGATGCACTTAACCCACACACTTAATTTGGTGCCCCATAAATTAACTTCTCCACGATAGAAGGAAAACCCACTTCATTGCATTAACATTCCATGTTGCTAACACACCCATTTTCCATAATATTATATTTTGGTACTAGTAAGGCTTAGAATAATTCAAAATCATACATATATGCACTATTAAAATGCAGTGGAAACAATTCAACAAATTCGTAATGATTTCAGGGAAACCATGCCCATGTTTAACATTAATCACGTTCACATACACATAGTTTGCATGAATACAACGTCAGTGTCATGATGGAGAATATAATAAAATTGCAGAATTATTAAAAGAGAGAACACTTGTTTTTTTAACAAGAGATGGTCCAAGAAACCCACTACATAAAAACAATTCATTGCCTGACCATAGTCGTCTAGTGTAGATGCCACCCCCAATTTGGGCTATGAGAACACCAAGGTGAAGAAACCATCTACATGCTTACATATCATTCAAACCAACCCATTTCTCTCACGAATCGATGAATTTATGCACTATAAAGTAGCACATGCACCTCAACCAATGATCAATCAACCATAAATATCTCTTCCATGCCATACACAACACAAGGGAAAATGTTTCATTTCTCTACTCAACAATCCCTCAAGAATCTCCTTCCTTTTCAGTTCCCTCATGTAGGCATAATTAGTCCAATCCAGTGATTTCTTTATGGGAAACTTAGTGGAGTATTGCCTTAGCTCTTAAATAATTAATAAGCAATTATTTCATATATGGGCATGGGGTTAAAGGTTTTCTAATTTTCCTTGCCTCTATGATTATCTACAACCATCTATCTCTCTTCCAAGGTTAGCTATTCCATCATTGTTGCATTAGTTTTGGCCATTTCTAAATTTGTATTATTGAGTAACTAAGGGGAATATAGTGTTGGGGTTATGTGAATAATGGTGAGAATGATCACAAGAGAATTTCCATGAGGTAGGAGAATGCATTAATGACTCACACTTATTGAAAATGTTTAAACTCCCTATTGATGTGGGGATTTCTTTAATTTTGGAGGATATCAAAGATGTGTAATTGTGACTAAGTGGACATATGTTGGTGAGAACGATGTCATCAGCTCATCATATTCACTCACATATTCTTCATAGGACGATGTCATCATCTCATCATTTTGATTACTATTTTCATCAACCCAGTCTTATTATTGTCATCACAGTTCTAAAAATGTCCATAGTTAAAGTGCTCTCATGAGGCAGCCTGCACTCTGAGTAATGAATACCATGTCAGATCGAGATCTACATTCTCTGCATTGAATTACATCACCGGGTTTTAATGAATTATCATCTCCTTGAAACCAAAATCGATCCTGAAACCCAAATCCATCCTTGATGATAATCTAGATAGCCATAATTTAATTCTTTCGATACCCACTATGATTCTTGCAATACTCTCTTGGTAATAAAAGAATTGTAGATATTTTAAAAGCTTCAATAACACCCTTTGTAGTAGACACCCTATGGGTTGGGTATGCTATTTAAATGTAGCATTTTGGATGGGGTATCAAGCAAATATTTTCCAAGGTGTATTCATGCAACAATCCTTATTCAAATGGCTTTAATATTTAGAAGGAACACATTTAGAATTTCATGAACACTCATCATAGCCCCAACATTATCAAATTTCCCATAGTAATTTGGAGCATAGAATATGGTGACCAGTTGCCTTTCTGCATAGGTTTTTGTCAATATTCCTCAATGTTAGTCTCTAATTTTGTCTTGATTTAGTGAGAAACCCTAATCCTAAACCCTTCATACCTACACTTTATTATATGCTTTCATTTGATTTTAATCATTGTTTTTAGTGTCTTATGGTTTGCATTTCAATTTTTTTAATAATTTATTTAAGTTTGCAGTTGTAAGACATGGTTTTAAATGATGTGTCACTTTATATGCCTGTTTGAACTTTACAAATTCAAATTATGCTAAGTCATTAATAGTGCTACAGGAATATCCTTATTCCCGTAGCGCAAAGATAATCATGACTTGATATGCACCCATCACCCAAATTTCGTTATGATGACACAGATCGTGGTTTGAGATTTCGCATGTGTCCCACAATGGCTTTGGAATCATTTTGTGATTCAAACCGTTACATGATCAGATCGCTCTGTACCCATAAAGGACTCATTTAAAATCATTCAATTCCCAAATATCATTATCTAAACCCACCACTTGTCATTCTGATTGTGTTGAATTATAAGCATAGGTATTTTTCTCAGAAGAACTGTTATATGTTAACAGTTGAAGTTTGTAAATTCAAAATCCGATCAGTGTCTGTTCTAGCATCATGTTTCATGGTGCCTAAGAGAAATAGGTAAGTGGTCATATTGGAACTTGAGGGCATCGATCTTCTTGAGGCATATCCGTAGATGGCACAGAGATTTAGAGATGCTAGTTGGTTTGAATTCCTCACTACCTTCCAAGGTCACGGCGAACAGGTCTCCATGGATTTTGCACTGAACTTTGATGGTCATGAGGTGGAGATTGGGAAGATGTTGATGCTAGTGATAGAACAGACAATTGATAAAGCTTTCATATTGGTGGTTGGAGGAGAAAGATGGTGGAAGAAAGAGCATGTGGTTATAGAGTTTATCAATCAATTCCTGCTTCCAAATAAGCAAAATACAAATTGGAGAAGGGGAGTTCCTCGCAGCTGGATTAGACCTTGAATGGCACACTACTCTGATTTTTATCCACAGGTATATCACCTGGGAAGGTATATTTTCACTAGTCTATATCTACCACATTAGGATATTAATGCATCTAAATGGCGATTATCCCTTAAATTTTCCTTACTTTCTACTCAAAAGCTTGACAAAGATGTCAAAGAGAGTGCAGTCACTCTCCACCAATGCAAAGAGTAGTTTGTTTCATCAAGCCTTAATCAAGACTTTAGTTATTTCTGCTTTCAGAGAATTACAGAAGCCCTGGAGTTGGCTCATGCAATCTTTAAACCCTAACACACAGTCCAACAAACAAAAGAAAGGAAAAGGAAAAAAGATTGTTACACAGAAACAAAATATTTCAATTGATGAAACCCTTGTTAAATAAGAAATGGATGATATCAGGGCGATGAGGGCCAACAGAGGTAAGAGACCCAAATGGGAAACAAAAAATGAAATTCTTCTTGAGGCAGATTTAAAAACAGAAGAAGACCATTCTGAAGATTCTAAAGCAGATATCAAATGAAAGACAAGAATGTCCCCAGTACATAAAGAATCATTAAAAGAAGGTAAGAAAATTGTTATATTCTCTACAAGACCTGTAACAAGAGAAACCACCAAATCATCAAAAGTTGAAGCAATTTTTTCTGATGACAAAGGCTATTATTTTGCAGAACCAGAAAAGCTACAGGAAATACTCTGTCTTTTTTACCTGTTATAGTCTTTATCTTCAAGAGAGGTTACATAACATCTGGAGAGGAATTTGTTGAAACCAAAAGAGGTTTTTGTTTTGAACATGCCCCTTCAAAAAAACCTCTCTCATTTTTTACACAACAATCAAATTTTAAGAGATTTGAATTGATCTTTGAGGCCTAATTTTCTGATAAAGCTATAGGAAATACTCTGTTATTTTTACCTGTTTTAGTCTTTTTCTTCAAGAGAGGTTGCAGAAAAGTTGGAGATGATTTTTTTGAAACCAAAAGAGGTTTTTGATGGGAACGATTTCCTTCACAAAAATGTCTCTCAATTTTTACACACATATCACCATTTAAGAGATACGAAGAGATTGTTGGACCCTATTTTTCAGGAATTTAATAGATTTGTTTTCTTGAAAAATCTCATGGACAACAGTTGGCAAGCCACCTCATCAATTCGAATTGGAGATCATATTGGATATTCTCCTTGATTATTTGAAACAAGAAACTAAATATAGATGAGGAGGTTTTCAGATCCATTTCTTTTGGATCTTGGTAATTATGTATTGTTTCAATATAAACTCTGTAGAATGAGAAGTTAAGGGGGGGGGGAATTGGAGATCCAAGGGACCTATTTTGTGAATCCTTGTAAGACATTTCTATTATATTTGACAATTAATAGCAAAGGCATATGGATGATTAGACTCTATTTTCTACTATGTTCTTCTCTCTTCATGCTTGAGTTCATTATTCAGACTACAATGCATTTGTTTTCTTGATTATTAATTAATAAATTAAAGAATTTGTTGTGGTGATTATTTTTGAGTTTTGATTTCAAGTTGATGTTCTTGTTTCTTTATGATATTTTGAAATAATAATTTATGTGAAGTTGACAAATTGAAAACTTCATTTTCTCCTTTTCCTTATTGGTCTAATTCATCTATGTGACTACCTTTTAACCAGTCAATGGGATATGTTCTGTTCTTATTTTGAATTTCATGTTTATGTTATAACCTTGAGCCAGTTTTCAACCACCTTATTCAAAAAACCAAAACATAAAAACCTTCAAAACACTTTGAAATAAATCGATGATGCCCTAACTTTCCCTCTCAAAGTCAAGTGCAACTTTAGGGACTAACATCTTTTGGCGTCGTTTCCGGGGACAAAGCAACGAAGATGTCTTCCCTGGGAGAACGACAATGATCAAATCCGCTTCTTGATGGTGAAAAAGAAGAGGACATGTGCTTGACTGCAGATCTTTCACCATGGTGACTCCATTGTCTAAAGATTAATAGGCGACTCCACTGGATCCAAGCATGGAAGCCATTCTGTCTCAAATGCTTGCTTTTTGTGATTTTTCAGATTTCATTGGTTTTCCAAACCCAATTCTTAGTAGAGATGAATGGAAGGGTATCCTTCCTACATTTAAAGGTGAAGATTGGGAGGTTCCGACTGAGCATCTGCTATATTTTCATGAGTTTATTCATGGACATTAGATTGTGCATGAGGATGTCAAGATCAAGCTTTTCAGATACTCATTGAAGGGAGCAGCCCTTGACTGGTGTAGATCACTTCCATCTTCAAGTATTAATTCGTTGGCAAGTTTTCATGATACTTTCAATATATTTTATAAAGAAACAATTTCAGCTGAAAGTCTTTTTGAAAATTGTTGTGATGTATTTGAGAAGCATATTTAGCAGGAACTAGAGTTTTCATCTATTTGCAAGGATGGAAATCAATTTATTAAGGAAAATATGCCAGATACCATTGATGATAGGACAAATGATTTCATAGTTGTAGATGCATTTGATCTTGTTCTTGATGCACCTGCAGTTTCTGATTTGAATGGAAAAGCTCATGTTTATGATGAGTATAAAGAACAAGTATTTCCTCAACACATTATTGATAAAGATGATACACATAACAGTATTGATGAAGGTTATCAGTATCCTGTTATCTTTATGGTGACAGAATATGAGCAGCAGTAGATTTATGAAAACAACCTGCACATTAGTCATGAACAGTTGAAACCAGTATATGGAAGTAGTCCTGGATATGATGAGGAGCATCATGAGCATCACAAAACTGATAGAGAAATGTTCCAACAACAATTGATGCTTTCTTCTGGGTCAGCTGTTGAGAAGTCAATATATGGATTTATAGAACTTGGAAATGACATTCATGATCAACAACCTAATAAGATCAACTATGAGGAAAATCACCCTTTTGATTTTAAAAAACCAAGTAAGATCATACATGAACTTTATGATCCAGTTGCTATATGGATAGATTCACTATTTTCAGTAATGCCATATATTACAAAGTTTGGCATGATGGTTTGCAGCAACAAACATGAGTTGGTTGCAGTTTCCTTATTGTATATTTTGTTCTCTTTACATGTTTTTCGCTATGTATATGAAGACAGGTCAAGCAATTTGTTTCTTGAATTATTTTTCTAGAAATTTATATATACCTGAAACATTTTTTCTCAGCAGTTAGAGTAGGGTAGAGTAGATGAATAAGCTCATGGCTAAGCATTTCTAGTTTTCACAATGCGTGGGGTTTTCATCCAGTATTTGGTTTCAATTTTGAAATAAAGACTCCATGCCCGATGCATATAAGGCACTATTGGCAGGGGAAGTTTGGCTTCAAATGAGCAGCAGAGTTGTAGAAGTTTGGGCTAGATTTGAATGACATTGTCTGACTCCATAACCCAATGGACTAGGCACAACACAAAAGTTGTGGATGTTTGCAGAGCAGAAGATTTGTAGGGCCAGGATTGCACATATGAGAAGAAATGATAAAGGCACGCTGGTCTACAAGTTCTTGATGTCCCATAGGGAAAACATCATCCCCAGAAGGAGCTAGGGTTAGTCTCTAATTTTTTCTTGATTTAGTGAGAAACCCTAATCCTAAACCTTTC
>ML778048.1:106642-120060 GCA_009831015.1 Picea engelmannii
GAATTATAAGTGCAGGTATTTTTCTCAGAAGAACTATTATATGTTATCAGTTGAAGTTTGTAAATTCAAAATCCGATCAGTGCCTATTGTAGCATCGTGTTTCATGGTGCCTAAGATAAATGGGTAAGTGGTCAGATTGGAACCTGGGGGCGTCGAGCTTCTTGAGGCATATCCGCAGATGGCGTAGAGATTTAGAGATACTGGTTGGGTTGAATTCCTCACTACCTTCCAAGGTCACAACAAAGAGGTCTCCATGGAGTTTGCACTGAACTTTGATGGTCACAAGGTGGAGATCAGGAAGATGTTGATGCTGGTGACAGAACAGACAATTACTAAAGCTTGCAAATTGGTGGTTGGAGGAGAAAGATGGTGGAAGAAAGAGCATGTGGTTACAAAGTTTGTTAATCAATTCCTGCTTCTAGATAAGAAAAATACGAATTGGAGAAGGGGAGTTCCTCATAGCTGGATTAGACCTTGAATGGAACACTACTCTGATTGTTATCCACAAGTATATCACCTGCAAAGGTTGATTGTCACTAGTCTATATCTACCACATTAGGATATTAATGCATCTAAATGGCGATTATCCCTTAAAGTTTCCTTACTTTCTACTCAAAAGCTTGACAAATATGTCAAAGAGAGTGCAGTCACTCTCCACCAATTCAAAGAGAAGTCTGTTTCATCAAGTTTTAATTAAGACTTTAGTTATGTCTGCTTTGAGAGAATTACAGAAGCCCTGGAGCTGACTCATGCAATCTTTAAACCCTAACACGTAGTCCAACAAACAGAAGAAAGGAAAAGGAAAAAAGTTTGTTACAGAGAAACAAAATATTTCAATTGATGAAACCCCTGTTAAAGAAGAAATGGCTGATATCAGGGTGGCAAGGACCAACAGAGGTAAGAGACCCAAATGGGAAACAAAAATGAAATTCTTCTTGAGGCAGATTTAAAAACAGAAGAAGACCATTCTGAAGATGCTAAAGCAGATATCAAACGAAAGACAAGAATGTCCCCAGTACATAAAGAATCATTAAAAGAAAGTAAGAAAATTGTTATATTCTCTACAGGACATGTAACAAGAGAAACCACCAGATCATCAAAAGTTGAAGAAATGTTTTCTGATGACAAAGGCTATTATTTTGCAGAACCAGAAATGCTACATGAAATACTCTGTTGTTTTTACTTGTTATAGTATTTATCTTCAAGAGAGGTTACAGAACAGCTGGAGAGGAATTTATTGAAAATAGAAGAGGTTTTTGTTGGGAACATGCCCCTTCACAAAAACCTCTCTTGGTTTTTACACAGTAATCACATTTTAAGATATTATAATTGATATTTGAGGCCTAATTTTTTGATAAAGCTACAGGAAATACTCTGTTATTTTTACCTGTTTTAGTCTTTTTCTTCAAGAGAGGTTGCAGAACAGCTGGAGATGAATTTTTTGAAACCAAAAGAGGTTTTTGATGGGAACGATTTCCCTCTCATTTTTTACAAAGCTATCACCATTTAAGATATACGAAGAGATTTTGGGACCCTATTTTTCAGGAATTTACCAGATTTGTTTTCCTGAAAAATCTCATGGATAGAAGTTGATAAGCCACCTCATCAATTCGAATTGGAGATTAGATTGGATCTTCTCCTTGATTACTTGAAACAAGAAACTAGATATAGATGAGGAGGTTTTCATATCCATTTCTTTTGGATCTTGATAATTATGTATTGTTTCTATATAAACTCTGTAGAATGAGAAGTCGGGGGTGGAGGAATTGGAGATCCAGGGGACCTGTTTTGTGAATCCTTGTAAGAATGTTATGTTCTATTTGACACTTAATAGCAAAGGCATATGGATGATTAGACTCTCTTTTCTACTTTGTTCTTCTCTCTTCATGCTTGAGTTCATTATTCAGACTGCAATGCATTTGTTTTCTTGATTATTAATTAATACAGTAAAGAATTTGTTGTGGTGATTATTTTCAAGTTTTGATTTCAAGTTGATGTTCTTGTTTCTTTATGATATTTTTAAATAAGAATTTATGTGAAGTTGAAAAATTGAAAACTTCATTTTCTCCTTTTCCTTATTGGTCTAATTCATCTATGTGATTACCTTTTAACCAGTCAATGGGATATGTTCTGTTCTTATTCTGAATTTCTTGTTTATGTTATAACCTTGAGCCAGTTTTCAACCACCTTATTCAAAAAACCAAACCATAAAAACCTTCAAAACACTTTGCAATAAATCGATGATGCCCTAACTTTCCCTCTCATAGTCAAGTGAAACTTTAGGGACTAACACTCACTATGATCATGTAGAAGAAGATTCAATTCACCCACCACAAATTTCATCTTGCACCGACCCCGCATAGTGAGTAGTGAATGGGGCCAACATTGAAATTTCTTCAAACTGTGCATGTATGTGTCGCAATTCAACATGGATAGACTAGACACATACCTTGACAGTATGGGAGTGTTTCAAGACTCAAGGATGTCTGATGTCCCAACAACATAATCTTGGAGATCATCCATGTTTGCAACAACATTCATAATGCGTATCTCATTGTCAAATGTTGTTGTTTCTGTCTGCAGAATCTTTGTTGGAACTCTCTTGAAACATAGGGATCCTTTCCCTTATTACTACATTATCCAAGTTAACCATGGAGGATACTCACCACTTCCTTCCAACATGGCACATATCCTTTCTACCCCTAGCCAAGGGTATCATACAAATACGCCCTCTTCTTCAAAACAATTAAACATGCAACCTTCCACCCCATGTAAGATGTGTGATGGACACATGCCCTACATGTGACAACTTGAAGAGTAAATCCTTAGATAATTTGTAAAACTTAAAGACTCTTTTAGAAAACCCTTCCCTCCTCAATGTGTTACCCATGCCATATCTCCAACATTACCTCATATACTTTATCCTTTATCATCTAATGTGCCTCCACCCAAGCAATGTAAGACAAATAGGTCTCGCCCTCCTCATATAAGTTCTCCTAGAACTAATCACATAAGCATGGATGCTAACCTTTTCCCTAAATAAAAATAATGGTGTCATTATCATAATATCAACACTCACAACTTGAATGAATGTCAATTCCTTCGACAGAAGAACTCTTCTTCTTCCCAACAAGGCTCATGATCTCCCTTGGTCCAAGTTACTATGACTTGACAGTGCACTTCTCCTAAACAAGATGATGCATCTCAACTCAACACTTCTGTAAGACAAGATATACTTCCTCAAACTACCAAAATTAGTCCTCTTGAACCTAGGTCAACATAAAAAACCATTAAGTCACTCCCTCTAACACAAGAATTGGGTGATGTACCTCTAGATTCTCCTTAAACCCACTCTTACCTCATAGGTTGCCTCAACATAACGTCTCAAAACTTAGAGACCTAGACTTCTATAGGGCACCATCATTGTGATGAGTGATTCGCCTTAATGACCCCTCTCCCTTCCTCTCATCCACCTTTTCCTAAAGGGTGTACCTCTTCTTAACCTTTCTAGAGAACCTAACTCTTTTATCCTTCTATTTCTTCCCCTACCTTGAATTTTTCATGTTCCGTTTCTTTCTATATTTTCCCTTGTCCATCAAACACTAAAGGAAAGACTCATCTCCCTTCACCTCTTTCTTTGGTCACTCTAACAGTGGCATAGTTCTTCCTGGGTCATTTTTGTGGATGGAAAATCCCTCCTACGGACTAGCACTAAGGGTTTTATCATGCATGCAGAAATGACCTAAAGATTCTTTCCTTTTACCATCATCCCATACCTAGGACCCCATTACTCATATGTAAATACAAGGCTCAAGAAATCAAGTTGGCATACCTTATTTTTCGTGTTTGATGCGGATCCCTTTTCGTGCTTGGTTGTTCTTTGACTGCAACTCTCCTCCCAATGTTGACCTACATTCACTAAAGACAAACAAAGAACTCCACATGCATTTGATCTATGAACTAATGGGTTAGAGATTTAATCAATCATACAATAAATATCCCAATAATGATAATCTCATATGGCGGGATGGGAAAAGAAATTATTTTATTAACTTCACAATGATATCTTACAATGATAAAGTCGGCTACTGCTCCTTGATCTTGGTCATGGGCTCTTCTTCCACTGTCTTCCAACTACTTTGATCTATACTTCTCTTTGCACAAGGATGTCTAAATGTTGGGACAAAGGGACTGCTCAATCGGGTATATTTTCTTTACTATGATTCTCCTCCTTTCAAATGGGACCCCTACCCCTTATTTTATAGGCTAGAAGAAGATAGGTATTTGGTCGAATGACCGACCATGCATGGCCAAAAGGTTTAGTTAACTTACCCAAAGCTGTGTGTTTCATCAGCAACTTTCCTTTTTCCATGCTTTTGTAGGTACACGTGGGTTGTCTTGGGTCAGCTAGCGTGTACACACGTGCAGTAATGGAGCAAGGCACGTGGGCCTTTATAAAAGGGGTTTTTAAGAAGAGTTGTTCAGTAGTGTTTTGGCAAAGAAGGAATCTGAGATGGCCTGATGTCAAGTAAGCATGTCTGGTGAAAATTAGGGTTTTAATAGATGCCCCCTAATGTGTGAGGTCAAAAGAGCAACTGATGGCTGAAATACATTAACAATCTTCACCAACGTTCCAAACAAGTGAGCCCAGGGACCAGAAATCGAGAGGTGCCTTCTGCAAAATAATAATTGTCTCACCGAGGCTGGTAAACCCATGCTTGGGATAAAACAAAATCATGGATACCAATCAAATACACTGTATATCTGTGTCATATAAATATATAAAGTGTAGCCACGAGCAATACACAATGGAGCTACATCTCAAAATCAAAACATATACATGTATAGTATCCATATTCTAGAAGATAATAAGGCCTGATGGCTGGAGATGAGGTATTTAGAGCTCGAGAAACAACTTCAAAATATTCAAAACTCAGGTAAGAGTGTAATATGAGTGTATCACTTCACTACCCAGAGGTCTTCGACAGCTCGTCGATCATGAACTAGAGAATCTTGATTATCAGACTAAAGGCTTTATTGATTTCAAACAAAGTCTTCATTGGACTTTCAGGATGGTCGGGCATGAGGGAAAGAGACAAACTACAGAGGGGCCAACTCAAGCTTGGGAAAAAATTCCCTTGGACAATAGCACGACAAATGATGAGACTCGGGTAGCATGGCATTAACATAAGTTTACGAGGCAGAAGGTAATGCAAACTCTCCATATGTTTGGAAGAATAACCAAACGGAGGAGGAAACATCTCTATGTAGCGAGAACAACTTCCTAAGGTCATATTAAATCCCAGAGTTTGATGAACAAACAGACATATGTGATTTATCCAAGGGCGACTCATTATGTTGCCAATACAAACAAAATACTTTTCCCTTCCTCTTTTTGGGGTATATTTGATTTTTTTTTTTATCTTTTTCAATAATTTTGGAAAAAGAATAAAAGAATGTTACGTTACAAAGGAGGAATGAGTGTCACAAACATACAAGTTCGAGGCGCAAGGACAAGACTGATGTTCAAATAAAGGACACTCGGGAAAAATCCCTCCTGGGACCAAAGGTGTCAAGATGCATAGGAAAAGTGCTACAGGGATTGCATATAAGTCATGCTTCATATGGTTCAGTTGAGAGCAACATGGAGCTGGAATTAGACCAAAGACGCAGGTATGAAAACACAGTTAACAAAACACACAATGGTAACACCCTTTGATGTAAGTTTAACGAGCCCAGAGAAGGTAAGCTCATCGGTTTTTCATGTTTAGAGAGTCTTAAAAATGTAAAAGGAGACTCCACTGGGGTACCTTTTTCGAAGGTATTCTAGTCGGTTCGAAAAGGGGTAAATTAGCACCGAAAAGACGTCTATTCAAAACCATTTTAACGAGTGTGATAAAAACAATATTACTCGACCACTTTTTCATTTTTAAGGAGTCTAAAAAAAGATTAACTATGGACTCCATCAAGGATCTTTTTTTGTACCATTTTAATGAGTGTGAAAGAATAAGGTCACTCGACGATCTTTTCAATTTTAGGGAGTCTGAAAAGAGCTTAACTATGGACTCCGTGGGGGTTCCTTTTTCGTATATTTAGTCCCTCAGTCCCAAAAAAGGGTTAAAATGATACCTGAGGGTACTCTTCTAGAGAACTAAAGTTCCTTAGAGTATACCTTTGTTCGTACAGTTGATGGAGGTTCTAGCTAGGACTAGCAAAGTCTATCAGCGAAGAGTCACGAGAACGAGGGATTGAGGATCTACAAACAATGAGATCAAACTCAGAAGGATACTCAAGCCTACTTGGACCAAGAGGGGGAAGCAAGGGCTCCCATGCCCCCATTGGATAAACCAAAGGATCAATTGTTGATTCCAAGTCTCGAGAAGGAAAACATGATTGCACAAGTTCCTGCTCAAAAGCAATTGAACAACGAGGATAAGATGCCACATAATTAATCCATGGTGGGGTAGATTCTACATGAACGTTAGGAACATATAAAGGGGTAGTCTGAAATAATGTTGAATTAGGATGGTGATTATCATATGCCAGCTGGTCGATAGTGACAATGCTTCCATTGGGAGGGAAATGCATCACTCGGAAGAGCGTAGATACCACAACATTCATAGCATATACATAATCACGCCCGAGAAGCATATTGAAATCTAACAAGCCTTGCACCACTGTAACATCAACAAGGACAATATTCCCACCTAAATATATAGGTAATTGAGGAAGAAACCCCAAATAGTCACTAGGACGCCTTTCAAAAGCCAACAACTCATGCGAAGAAGACACAAGCTTGGGAGATCCCAAGACTTTCCAAACCGAGGAGGATAAAATACTTGTCGAGGCTCCCTCATCCACAATACATCGATAAATGTTTGTTGAATTAAATTCAACCCTTATTTGAAAAGGTGCGGCAGAAGGAAGACGAGGCTCAACAAGGTCATTCCAATCAAAGGAAACCATCCTAGGGCTTGGAGGGGGTGTGCTCGGAATGAGTGGAATGGCCCCTTGTTCTAAAATTATTGAACCATAAATGCTAAAAACATATTCAGTAGAAAAGTCACTCCCCAAAAGAAGAGTGTGATCATCCGATGACTGCATCAGCATGACCACTTTCGCAACCAATTTTTGAATAAGTTGTAGGACTACATGGTCTAAAGGCACCTCACCCTCCAAAAGAGGAGTGGGATCAGCTGATGACTCCATCGGCATGACCACTTTCGCAACCAATGGTTGGATAGGAGGCAAGACTACATGGTCTAAAGGCACCTCACCCCCCAAAAGAGGAGTGGGATCAAGCGATGATTGCATAGGCATGACCACTTTCTCACCCAATGGCTGGATAGGCTGCGAGACTACGTGGTATAAAGGCACCTCACCCCCCAAAAGAGGAGTGGGATCAGCTGATAACTGCATCGGCATGACCACTTTCTCAACCAATGGATGAATAAGCTGAGATACTACAAGATCTAAAGGTACCTCACCCCTCAAAAGAGGAGTGGGATCAGTCAATGACTGCATCAGTGTGACCACTTTCTCAACCAATGTTTGAATAGACTATGAGCAAACCTCAAAAGAATTAGAATCAAAAGAGCTTGCAGACAGGGACCATAATTTTTGTACCTTTGGAATTCCAAGGCACAAATGAGTAAGGTGATCTCCCTTGCAAAGCTTACAAGGGAAATTAGGCTTGCGTCCTATCCATCTAGGTTTCTCAACTTAATTAATGCCCCCAGCATGACTAGAAGTGGTTGGTTTCACATCTCCAACATGACTTGCAAAGGTTAGTGATGGGTTGATAACATGACTTGCAGAGGCTACAGACCTATTACCAGCATGACTAGCAGTGACTGGACTTTTTCCCCAGCATGACTTGCAGAGGGTGGGTGTGTGCCCCTAGCATAACTTGCAGAGGTTGGGTGTTGGTCTTCAATGTGACTTGCAAAGGTTGTCGACCTATCTCCAACATGACGCGTAGAGGTTGGTGATTTCTTCTTCCTATTCTTCCTCTTTCTATTTTGTTTAGACTTTCAGTTACTAGTAACTGTACTTTCACCAGAGGCAGGAGAAGTAGGAGGAGAAGACTTTGCTGATGAAGAAACATCAACAGGGTGCCCATGACATAGATTTATTAACTGAGAATTGTCAAGATCATTTGGGACATTTGTAACGGTACCCAACCAAATCGATAGTCCCACATTCAACCCAGGAATCTTCAAAGTGGCCATCAAAGGGACACCAACATTTCTGAAAAAGGGAAAAGCACAAGAATCCCCTTGTGAAGGGGATCCTTGGTTGGTATTGTTGGGAAAACTATCCATGAATATCCTATGCATAGGTTCTCCTCTTGCGGGATTTTTCAAGTCCGTAAAATTCTCACGCACTGACTCTGGCAAACCAGTGGTATCAAAACAACCCCTATAAAGAGGTGGCTCCACGTTTCTAAGTAGAAGACAAAAAAGTCCTCACGACCAATGGAGTGGGTGGTCTACCAACCTAGGTCAGAGACCCAAAGCCATGACTGACTAACTCACTATGGAAAACTAGGGAGCACAGAGCACACACTAAAAGTTCTTAAAGGAAAATTAGGCAAATGACTAACTAGTTGGAAGAATAGTTACACCAACAAACACTAGAGCAACTTACTGGTGCAAGTGAAACTCGAAAACAAAATCACCCTCCAGGTATATTTTGCAAAGCATGGCCCGATGTCTATCCTAGGTACTATGGTATACCTCCGCAGTCACCTGTGTATGTCACTAGAAAGATAGGCAACTAGGTTGCCAACGCGCGAACAGTCACCAAGCAAGTACAGACAACAGTTAGGTAGACCACAATGAGTAGGGTATCAAGCCCAAAACCTGCCAAGGGTATCAAAAGAAAGTGGTCCAGAAGAAAACTAAGGACCTCGAATGGAATTGAGACCCACGAAGCTCCGTGGAAAATTAAATCGATGGAATCCCAAGACAAGCCCTGTATATGTGTTCTCCACTACGATTGGTCCGGTTTTGGAGGGGTTATCTCCACTACCTTTCCGCACACAACCTCATGTTTAGCCCCTGTGTTAGAGGGGGGTCCCAGATAACTTTCACGATACTGGACTTCTACACTCCTTAGCATAGACTCATATGTTTGTTTTATAGCCTTGAATAATTTCCTCTCCAACCTAAATCAAGGCTCTAGCCTAATCTAGTTGATGGACCCTACAAACATAAAGTCTAGTAAATTTTAATTAGCGTTCTTTTTACTAGCTTGATTTACTCAAAAGGGTACGGTAGTGAAACTGATGGTGTTAAGACTCTTGTGAAAACTGATGAAACTTATATGAACACTAGCAAAGAATGATTATATTTCTTTTTTTTTTGAAATTCTTTTAAGATGTGAAGAAAACACAACACTATGCTAATTTCTTTTCTTTTTCAAATAACAATGCAAAGAAAATGCTAGGAAAGAAAGAGATCTAACAAACTAAGTTCTTTTTTTCTTTTTTTCTTCCAATCAAAGAAGAAATAAAAAAAGATTCTAAAAGAAACTAATGAATGTGTGATTCATTCCACCCCCCCGGCCATGAGGGGGAATTTTTTTTCAAAATGCAACTCATTTTTCTTAAAATTTAAAGCTAAAAATAAGTTTAAAAAGCTAGGAAACACAAGAAATCTTTCAATGAAAAAGAAATCTATAATAGAGTGCAAACCTAAGATAAGTTTCTATTGTAGAGACCCAAAAAACCTAAGAGGTATAACTCTTAACAAAGGAAAGGATGACTGCCTCACCTTAAACAAAACATTTCTCCATAGGCACGTTGTTGATAGTTCAACAGCAAGCATGTGCATGCGAGCTGTGTAAAGTCAGGGCACGTGTACATGCATGAAGACCTTATACAGGCCACGTGTACTTCTGAAACTCTAGAAAATGAAAGGACAAGCAGTCAAGCCTAGGCAGATACTACTGGTACTGAGAACCAGAATCTCTTGAAGACTCAGAAACTTACTTTGACAGAAAAAAAAACAATTCGAGGAAAATTTCATAGAACAAAACCAATCTGAGGTGAAACCTAAGTTACAAACTGCAAAAAAAAGAGAGTAGAATGAGTTCCAGAAATCCCCTGAGAAGGATTATTTCTGACAAGGGAGAGGATGACCACCTTTCTAGAAGAAATTTTCTGGAATCATACACGTGACTGACACTTCCTCAGCTAGCGTGTACACGCGAGCTAAGTGAGGGTAGGGTGTGGGCACACGTGTGCAGACCTTATACAGGCCATGTGTACCTCTATGCATCTTGAAAAAAAAATGCATTCAAGAAAAGAAATAGAGATAACTGGTATGGAAGACCAAAATCTTTGTTAGCTCAGAATTTTGCAGAAACTTTAAAAACAGGAAATGAAATAGTTCTTAAAAATACCCAAGAAAAAACATTCCCAGAAACCCTAGAGATCCCCAATATGGTCGCCAATTCTGTTGTGGGTGGGAAATCCCTCCTACGGACTAGCACTAAGGGTTTTATCATGCATGCAGAAATGACCTAAAGATTCTTTCTTTTTACCATCATCCCATACCTAGACCCCCATTACTCATATGTAAATACAAGGCTCAAGAGATCAAGTTGACATACCTTATTTTTCGTGTTTGATGTCGATCCCTTTTCATTCTTGGTTGTTCTTTGGCTGCAACTCTCCTCCCAATGCTGACCTACATTCACTAAAGACAAACAAAGAACTCCACATGCATTTGATCTATGAACTAACAGGTTAGAGATTTAATCAATCATACAATCAATATCCCAATAATGATAATCTCATATGGCGGGACGGGAAAAGAAATTATTTTATTAACTTCACAATGATATCTTACAATGATAAAGTTGGCTACTGCTCCTTGGTCTTGGTCTTGGGCTCTTCTTCCACTGTCTTCCAATTGCTTTTCTCTATACTTCTCTTTGCACAAGGATGGCTAAAGGTTGGGAGAAAGGGAATGCTCAATCGGGTATAGTTTCTTTACTATGATTATCCTCCTTTCAAATGGGACCCCTACCCCTTCTTTTATAGGCTAGAAGAAGCTAGGTATTTGGTCGAATGACCGGCCATGCATGGACGAAAGGTTTAGTTAACTTACCCAAATATGTGTGTTCCATTAGCAACTTTCCTTTTTCCATGCTTTTGTAGGTACACGCAGACTGTCTTGGGTCAGCTAGCATGTACACACGTGCAGTAATGGAGTAGGGCACATGGGCCTTTATAAAAGGGGTTTTTAAGAAGAGTTGTTCAGTAGTGTTTTGGCAAAGAAGGAATATGAGATGGCCTAATGCCAGGTAAGCATGTCTAGTGCAAATTAGGGTTATTACAGTCATTATCTCAAGTAATAACTTACTTGAGATGAATTTTCCATAGTTAGGGATAACCACCACTACCTTGGTCTTTGTCTCTAGATACCATTTCGATAGTCACATTTCATATCCTATAGTTGTGGAATCATGTATGTGGATTCAACATATATTTATAAAGCCTCCTGAGTTTTCTTGAACAACCTGCATTCTTTGAAACCCTAATTTGGAAATGCACACTCAAATTAGCGAAACATATTGATATTCCAACTCTTCCATGCTCTTGGGCTTCTTTCCCTTGAGATAGGAATTGTTTTATTCTATATCTCATTTCATCTTAGTATCAACCAAATATCCCCTCAAAACATGTCCAAACTCTCTCACCTCATTCAAATGAATGCCATTAACATGCCTCCTATTAGTTATCTAATCAAACATAAAAAAAATCCTACCCAACCTTATAACATAGGGATACTTCCCCTTATTACTACATTATTCAAGTTAACCATGGACAATACTCACCACTTCCTTCCAACATGGCATATATCCCTTCTAACCCTAGCCAAGGGTATCATACAAATACACCCTCTTCCTCAAAACAATTAAACATGCAACATTCCACCTCATGTAGGATGTGTAATGAATGCATGCCCTACATGTGATAACTTGAAGAGTAAATCCTTAGATAATTTGTAAAACTTAAAGAATCCCTTAGGAAACCCTTCCCTCCTCAATGTGTTCCCCATGCAAGACCTCCAACCTCACCTCAAATCATTTATACTTTAGCACCTAATGTGCCTCCACCCAAGTAGTGGTTGGTACTTCTGGGAAAATTATTAAAGAAATAAGGAATGATTCAGGTGCTACTATCAAAATTATGCCCCAGGATCTATCACCAGTCTATGATTCGGCATTAGAAACTGATCGATTAGTGCATGTATTCATCTTCCTTTGACTTGGAAAAAATGTTGTCATTTGTATACATGAACAAGAGATGAAATATTATTTTAGAGTGTTGTATTCACTATATTTTCGTATGTAATCTTTTGAATATCAATAGCAATCACAGTTTCCTAATGATATTGAAGCACAAACATCCAAATCTTTGAAGATAAACTTTGTGCATAAAGGTTGGATGCTTGAGTAAAAGTTGGAAAACTGTATTATTTTTCCCTATCAATCCTACGTTGATCTTGAGAAGACTTTATTCTTAAGGGTTTAAGATATATAGGGTTTTAAATTTATGTCAATAGCAATATCTTATCAGAATTTGGACAACTAGTTGAAAGACTACAATGAGGAAGTTCATTATTATTTTTCTCGAAGGTGGCTTCTCAATGTTAAGCCCTAATATTGGATCATTACCCCTTAATTGGGTCATATTACATTAGTAATGTTATTTTATTCATGTCGGCTTTATTCCATTAGTTGTAATTATACCTCCTAGTCTCCTATATATACCAAGGAGACATTTTCATTTGGAATCATCTTGTACTTGAACATTTATGTGGTGTAAAAGGAGGTTGCCCCCTTGAAGAGGCTTATTATTTGAAATTATCTCTTTTTCAAGGCGTTGATTACTTATTCTGAGGTTTTTCTATGCTATATTGATATTTGGTTCTTAACATATGGTATCAGAGCTCAAGGTCTTGGGGTTTTGCAGCTACATCTGCAACACTGTGGAATTTTAGCTATAAATTTTTTTCTACAAAGATTCAGAAGGAACGACTTGGAGGATATTTATCAAATGAATCAAGGTACGTTGGGTTAAAATTTCATCTCCCGAGGCCTTATACTTTTGGATATACAACCTTTGTAAAACAGGGTTCTGGAATCATCATGAATTGAGTCATTGTGGAATTTTTGCTATAACATTTTCTTTGTAACATTTCAAACCCTGAAATCTGGAGGATATTCTCAAAAATTAGTAAGGTACCTATGGTAGCAATTTCATCTTCTGGGTCATCTTAAATTTGTAGATACACCTTGTGGAAGATAGGGTATCGGACTAGTCCTATTGACTAGTCGCAAGTAGGTGTTCCAAGTAAAACAATCATAAATTCTTCCTATAGTATCCAGTTTGAGTGAGACCA
>ML778048.1:159445-184819 GCA_009831015.1 Picea engelmannii
ATTTCATATTTTTCAAATGTCGTTGTTTCCATCCATAGAATATTTGTTGGAACTCTCTTGAAATGTCATGGAACATACAATTCAACCATCACAAATGTCATGCACCAACCTCACATAGTGAGCACTAGTGAATGGGGCCAACATTAAAATTTCTTTAATATGTGCCTGTATGCATCGAAATTTGACATGGTTAGACTAGACGCATGCCCTTGATGGTATGGGTGGGTTTCAATACTCAAGGATGTATGATGTCCCCACATAATCTTTGAGGCATCCACATTTGCATAAACGTTCATCATGTTGCACCTCTCATTGTCATCATTCACCATTCCCTTCTATAGAATTGTTTTTGGAACTATCTTGAAATTTGACATGGAACTTCAAATACACCCATCACAAATTTCTTCCACCGAACCCACACAGTCAGCAGTGAATGGGTCCAACGTTGAAATGTTTTCAATCTGTGCCCGTATGCATCGAAATTTGACATGGTTAGACTAGATAGTTGCCTTGAAGGTATGGGAGGGTTTCGATACTTAAGGATGTTTGATGTCCCCACATAATACTTAAGAAGGGTTTGATTAATGAATTTCCAAGTTGAGTTGATGTCGTAGAAGCTTCAATTCACCCACCACAAATGTGATCTTGCACCGACCTCACACAGTGAGCATTGAATGGGGCCAACGTTGAAATTTCTTCAAACTATGCAAGTATGAGTTGAAATTAGACATGGTTAGACTAGACACATGCCTTGAAAATATGGGAGGGTTTCAAGACTCAAGGATGTTTGATTTAGCGGCCACACAATCTTTGAGATCGTCCATGTTTTCAACAACGTTCATAATGGGGCGCTCATATTTGTCAAATGTCGTTGTTTCCATTTGTAGAATATTTGTTGGAACTCTCTTGAAATGTCATGGAATGTCCAATTCAACCACCAAAAATATCATGCACCGACCCCACATAGTGAGCACTAATGAATGGGGAAAACCTAGTTTGGAGGGGGAAAACCTAGTTTCCATAACGTTGCAACTGCGATGAATATTTTACAAACGTGGCAAGAGAGACAACTATTTTACAAATGTGGCAAGAGAGATGAAATTTCAATGGCATCTCAATAGTTACCTCTTCATCACAATAGAGAAATATTCTTCTATGACGTCGCACTTGCGACGTTATCGAGCAATATGGAAAAAAAAAAAAAAATTCCTCTATTTTTTGACAATATGACCAATTTTGTCCATAACGTCGCAAATAGAACGTCGAAATTTTTACAATATGTAGTAGTCTATTACCCTATTTTCCTACTAGGGGGAAACCTCTATTAACTGGGATAAATCCTCCTTTTGGACAACAAAATCCTATTGGGAATTACCCTTCCGGAACTTATCCCCCTTTTTTTCAATACCATCCTCTTGGGAAACAACTTCCTCTTAGTCAACATCCTCCTCTCGGGAAACATCTTTCTCTAGGTCAACAACCTCCTATTGGTAAACAAATTTCTATTGGTCAACAACCTTCTATTGGTCAACAATATTCTATAGGAAACCCTACTGGTACCCAAATATTTGGTGGTGCTTCATTCCCCAAAATGGCAAGCACTCCATAAAATTTACCTCAAGCCGGTGTGTCTGGTGGAACTCAAGTAATTATTGGTTAAAAATTCCATGCATATAATTCTATTACTGGTACATAAATGAATATGGGGAAACCCTTTCAGGTTTATCATCCTAGTGGAACTCGTATGCCTACAGCACCAACATACCCTCAACAAGGATATACTCCTCCCCTGAGAGCTAATCCTTATTCTTCTTACTAATATCCCACATTTCAACAACTTGTATTTACTTGAAAATTACCATTCCTAGAAACATTAGACTTACTCAACCTATCGCGACTAACGAATGATCCCATTTTTCATTATCCTTTTTGGTTTCCTATTCCTACCAAGTTACCAAGTGATATTCCAAAATTAGATGGGAAACCCAGAGAAGGCCCAAAAATCACGTCATGACTTATCATGTATGGTGTTCTTCAAATTTCTTAAATGATGATTCTATCCATTTACAACTTTTCCATCCCAGTCTTATAGCAAGTGTTGCTATGGTATATATAATTATAGTGAGGAACATTTCAAGACTTTAATTCATTGGCAATATCTCTTTTGACCCACTGCCAACTTCCCATTCATTATCAAACTGGAACATAACTTTTAACCTCATTACAACAGTAGACATCAACTCATATTTTTGATCATATCCATGAGTGGAGATGATGACATCATTTGATTAAATCCAGTATACTACACCAATTGTTGGAAGATTGATTTAATAAGTCATTGTTACCTCCTATTTCTTGAAATGTCATTATGGGTGGAACTATAACCGAGGAGAAAGATATCACTCGTGATCAGTATTTGGACCTTGTATATTCACAATCTGGAACGTTATATGATCTAATTTCATAGGCTCCTCGCCCATCGACTAATCCAACTACTATAACTCCTACAAAATATCATGGCGTTGATGGTGTGGTAGGTTTTTTTACCTAAGAATCTATGACTAAAACTTCTATTCAATCTAACCCTAAGGTTACTCATGTCGCTACCACGTAAAAAAACAATCCTCCTGCTACTACTCCTGGAACAACTTATGAGATTAACACAATCCAATCCACAACCACCGATATCAATAACCTGGAAGTAAGATAAAGAGAAAAGGAAAAGCTAAGAAAAATGCCCCACAACAGGAGAAACAAAAAACTCAACCTGTTGAGGATATGCAAAAATGCAAGCCTAAATATCCTTGTCTCATTTGTGAAGAAGAACATTATATTAAGGATTGTCTGCATCATTATGATCTTACTCATCTCCTTAAAGGAACTCCAACCAAACATCTTGTTTTAACAAATCCATTCCCATCTCAGCAGACTCAAATGGTTGTGCAAGATCAATGGTTTTCCTTAGAAATCTCTTATGTACTTATGTGTCAAGAAAATACTGAACATGTTTTCGTAAATACACGAACCAAAGACTATACTCCTTCCAATGGAAGTGTTGCTACATCTACATATACTTCACCTACTCCTGTTCCTCTTCAAATTGATCGACATGGTTTTGACACTGTGATATGAACACCTCCAAAAGGTGTTATTTGTTAGTTTCCTTTTAACCCACACACACGAGTTGCTCAAAACTACAATATTGTGGAATTCTTGGCTCAAGAACCCTCTACGATTTCCTCCCTCGAATTCCTTCATACTTTCCCTATGCAACGAATATAATTGTTTTCATCGATTGGTGGATTTGATACGAGTGACGTGAATATGATAGTTTTTTATTTCAAAACTCATCTTCCAAGACTTCCCCACCAGCTTAATTTTCAAATTCAAGTTATTGTGCAAGATAAAACTATTTTTTGTACTGTTATTGATGAAGGAGCCTCAACCTACATAATTTCCATCAGTTGTTGGAAAGATGTCAATTCTCCTTCACTCAATCAATCATATAATACATTAAAAGGTTTTGATGGTAGAAGATTTAAACCCTTTGGAGTGTTCAATGCATTTCCAATAGAATTAGAAGGTAAAATTGTTACTGTTGAGGTAGAAGTGGTTGATTTATTCCATGTATGCCATGGTTTCTACCTTATTTCATGTACCTTTTTTCCCTCATCAAGGAAAAATAGTCACGGTATACCAACTTGCCTACTTTAATTTTGATTCACACATTGGTAATGTTCCTTTAATAGAAAAAATTTCATCTCCTTACGAGGATGTTGGTGTGGGTATTTTTAAAATATTCATCTCTAATGGTAACGTTTCCTCTCCCACCACCCGATATTTCTCCACTACAACCACTTGACATTCCTCTAGTTTTTGCTCATATTAACATGATTTTGACTGATGCTAGTAGTTCCCTGGAATCATATGATCCTTGGGTAGTACCAAGTACTATAGAATATGAAATATACGATTACCAAATTCTTCTTAGTCCAATTGAGTTGGCTTATCAAGCCATCCAATATGCCTCTGTGGCTAGTTCTAAGATTAATGATCGATCAAATCCAATTTTAGATGAATACTCTCACTCATCTTGGATTATTTCTACTACATCTCCTAATCCTTTTGATGATACTTTCCATACTGATGAAAGTATCATCGAGATTAGGTCTTTGGAGGAAACTCCATGGGATGATGGTCATCATCATTCCTAATTTCTTCCTAAGCTCAAGACTCTTGAGAGTCATTTGGA
Source organism: Picea engelmannii (assembly GCA_009831015.1). Lineage (NCBI taxonomy): Eukaryota > Viridiplantae > Streptophyta > Pinopsida > Pinales > Pinaceae > Picea > Picea engelmannii. Next base: position 163,698 of record ML778048.1, read on the forward strand.
ATCTTCATTTCCATCATAGGAAATTGAGAATTCCCAAACTCCCATATTAATACATGATGTTTTATCTTAAGGAAATGTAGGGAATTTATTCATTACTATGCCAATAAATATTTTGGTTAACCTCGAGGTCATGAAAAACATTCATATAGGTATCTCTTATTCCTCTAATGAAATTCAAACTTATATGACCCTATTCCAAGAATTCCATGATGTATTTGCTTGGTATTACGAAGAAATTCTTGGTATCAACTCACAAAATTTCATTCATTAAATTACGAGATATCCTAAATCCAACCCTGTTTGAAAATATCTTCATCCTGTTCATCCATGAAAATCCATTGCTATTAAATTTGAAGTTGAAAAAATTCTTAAAGAAGGTTTTGTTTTTTCCCTACCTCTCACTGATTGGGTTTCCAATATTGTTCCTGTCAAAAAGAAAAAAGGAATGATCCACGTATGTATTTATTATAGGGATATTAATTAGTTTTGTACGAAAGATAATTATCCAACCCCTTTTATCAACTAGATAGTCGATGACTGTGCTAGCAGTGAAATCTTCTCATTTATGGATGGTTTTTCCAACTATAATCAAATAAACATACTACCATCGAATCAACATAAAACTTATTTTATTTGTCCTTGGGGCACTTTCACCTATTGAAAGCTTCCTTTCAGACTTAAAAATGTTGGTGATACTTTTCAACATGTTATGTTGTATGAATTTAATGACATTAAGATTATTGTTCGACCATATCTTGATGATTTTCCTGCACAATCCATGCGATATCAAGATCACCTACAACATCTATGAGCCATATTCCTTAGATGTCAACATTACAATATTCTCTTAAATCCACACAAATGTGTATTTTGTGTGGAATCATTCTTTACTTGAATAAGTACTATGCCTAGAGTCTTTCTACATAAGTGCTTTGTATATATTGTACCATAGTTTGGTTTGTTATTCTCTCCTTTTTCAACTATTTATGTTTATTGCTTATATTGCATTGTACTTGGTTTGCAGATGTGGTCCCTCCCTTCACCTTATGTTGGATTTTTTGATGGTGTTAGTCGCAGTACTCAGAACCTCGCTTCTGTTGTATGGGAAATATACACGCCTATTGATGAGTTGATAATTCTACATGGTATATGTCTTGGTCATGCAACTAAAAATATCATGGAATATAGTGCAGTTACTGAAATATTGAATAAATCTATATAACTTGGCATTTGTCACTTAGTTGTTCGAATTGAGTCTCAACTTGTGGTATTGTAGTTAAGTAACGTTTATTCTATCAAAAGTCCTACTCTTTTATGAGTATATTTAAGGTTTGTCTCTTAAAAAGAGAGTTTGACTATTTAGAATATGAACACATTCCAAGAAATCTAAATACATTAAAAAATGTTTTAGATAATTTTGTATTATATATACATTTTCAACATTTGCAAAATTCACATATGCATTTTGCAACAAATAGAACAAAAGTAGAAATCGTCTTATATTATTTTTTCAAAAAAAATTACAAAATGTGTTGGGACAACACAAATCCTACAGCTTTTATATCAATACATGTTGATAACCAAATAACTTAAAGGATCATAGTCATATCTAAGTCCACGATGCTTGTGGTAGCATACTATGGCATGAGCCACTAGTTGAAGTAAATGAGTTATGCATTTGAATATGCCCACAATGCATCGTTGGTATCCTCATGGTAGATCATCAATATCAATATCCTTTATACCCAAGGTCAACCCCTCAAGTTTGTTTTATATTTCCTTGAGCTCCTATGTTGCTTAGCAATCATAAGAAACCATGACACCCCGCTCACTTTGAATTTGTATGGATTAAGTCCCATATGATCTTCTGGGCCCAATATTTGCATGATGGAAACAAAATTAGTCTCAATACAACAACAAAATTAAAAATTAAAAATTAAAAATTAAAAAAAAATGTATTTGTTTTTACCTGAATCATTCCACTAGTATCCCTCTAGAAGGACTAAGTTTGGACATCCTCTAAAATCCATATTTTTATAAGCATAGTCTTCGATCATGATGATTTGTTTCTTGATCCATTTGATCTTCTCATCATATGAAACTATTGGGCTTCCACCATGGCGTGCCATCATATCCACCCACCTCTTCATACAAGGCTCGTGTGGGTCAGGGTGCTCATTCAACTCCATACTCTGTAAACATAACAATGGAAATCTCTCAAGAAAGAAAGATACTAAAATCAAACCATAACCAACTTCTTAAATCGAATTGTATTACACTTGGTCAATTGGTCTTTCATGCTCTCAAGAAGGCCTTCACACTAGTTAAATGTTATGGGTTCCATACAATCAATGCCATACTATATTTGAGCATTGGTATCCAAGTGAGGAGCCACACTTTCAACAACTTGATTAATAGTGAAAAGGATTGTTCTTAAGAAAAAATGTCCAATATTTATTATTGGGATCCTCTCACTATTTTTTCTGGTGCCTACAATGCAGTGTTGTGAGATGTACCTTTCGGTCTTCTCACCACCTCCTCTAAATACAGAAAAAGAAACTCTCTTTCCTCATCTTGAGAGCCTAGTCAATAAGTAAATATATTCAATTTCCAAGGCTAGATCATGAACTCCAACCTTTAAAAATTGTTCATTGGGTTTCCACAACTTTACTAGGAATTCTAATAAATGAACTTAGGCCCTCATCCCATGAACCTGGAATATTTTTTCTAATCTACACCTTTGGAGTGCCAACATGGTATTTGGATCATTGACCACAATTTTATCTTCCGCTTGATGATCTCACTCCCTCCTTTCCAACATTTTTTCCAATGAAAATCCTACAAACAACAATTAGAGAACTTATCTATCAACTAGCATCAAAGATTTTCAAACCCCACAACGTAAAATGCAAAAAAAAATTGAGTTTGACGGGTCTTGTGCCCTATTTTAACACACATAGCGACATAGTCACACTTCCTGATAATGTGGGACTAAAACACTCTTAAGTGTTGCAATCCTCGATATGGGGGCCCTACAACACTTGTGTGGCACATTTTAGGGCCTGGAAAAATCCCAAAACCACCTTAAAACTAGCTTGAAATGAAAAAATTGGACATCAATTTGAAGGAGATGGAAGGATCTATTACCTAGTGGAGATCGAATTCAAAATCGTCCATAGATCCATCCACAATCGATGCCTAAAGAACTAACCAAAATGGGTTTTTTTGTCACTATTTAGAGGTAAAAACACAAATGGTAAAAATAAATTATGGAATATTATTTATATATTCTATTTCATTTTTTCCACTTTTATATAGTATCTCATTTGGTTGATATAATGTTTGAGAAGAAATTATTTTTTTGCAAATTACGGGTCAAATTTTGATACATAAAGTTATGGTTAAGAATATTTTTTATAGTTTTTCGAAAATGTATATATAAAAAAACTATACTAGGGATTTTCTCTAAGCTCTTTTCAAAACCCTATAAATATGAAAAGATTGTCGAGCGAACTTTCTTCCTTTCACACTTGTTAAAGAATTTGAAAGGGCATATATTCAGTATTATTTTAACCCTTTTTGGGGTTGAGTATGATTAATTATGAAAAATGAATACTCTAGTCAATCATGGCTAGAAGAGTTCTCCTAGGTATTATTTTATACTTTTTCAGACTTGGGGAACTAAATTTATGAAAAATTTAATACTTGAGTTTCCCTTAAGTTCTTTTCAAACTCCCTAAACATGAAAAACCAACGAGTTTAATCTCTATGGACTCATAAACCTTACATTGAAATACCCATATGGGATCGAACCACTCCTTCCTAGGGTTCGTTAAAAATACTCTAAAGAACTCATTCAAAGGATGAGCTTATAGTATAAACATATGTTATCCTCCTCAATCTTGTGTAAAAATAAAGAGGTACTCACCAGAAATAGTAGGGAGAAATTGGGAAGGGAACTTGTATAAAATCTATATTAAGTTTTGGAAGCAAGTCACTCTTGAACATGATACTCTTTCACTACTCATGTCAGATTGAGAAATCCACTTGTATCTTGTTGATCATATTTTTCTCCAAATTTATATTTTGGTTTATGATCCTCCTTTTGATTTAGTGTTGCTAAGATAGTTGTTGTGTCATGAATGTGTTCAAGAGAAGTCCAAACACAAATCCCTCTATCACGTCAGCCATTTTTACAGTATCAACCATCCCTGAGTCAATCCTAAATCACTCTATACTCTGATCTACTTCAAATCTTTGTACCTATTTTGCATCGTTGATGGTGGATACATCAAGTCCCTCCTGCGATGGATCACTTCCTATTGAATTCATCACATTATCTAGGAAGATGGTTTAGAAACTTTTCAGTACCTTGGGACTTGCATGCCTCAATGGAAAGTTTACTCACCTTCGATGATAGGTTTTCATCATTGACATTCGATTGAATTTTTCTACGAGTGCTCGAATTCAACTCATCTATTCACACTGAATAAAATGTACTTATGTACCTTAAGGGATATCATCATAATTGATCATTCCTTTCGCATTTGTTAACAATTTTCATCATTGACTGGTAATCAGATGATTTCTACCATGTTCAACGTCGACACCTTTATTCACATGGTTAGATTTGTACTATGAATGGTGGATATGAATACCCTTGATTATATCTGATAGATCCATGCTGCAATGGAGTATTTTGAGTATGTATTGTTACATAGATCCACATTGTATGTCTCATGGCTATGTTCAAATTCGAGTCTTTATAAAATAGATCCACAATGTATCTTTTGTGTCTATGTTCATATTTGAGATACATTGGCATGGATTCATGGTGTATCTTTGGTGGCCATGAGCTATCATACTTGACTTGAATATTTGTACGTAAGAACTTATGCGTTGAGTCATGTGTATTCTAAGTATGGGAATTCCTACCTCAGTAATGATACTATAATTCCTTGTTTGTTGTTGGCAGTCTCCAACCGATGTATTCTTTGTTTCAATAGCCACACAACAAAGCATTTCGACTATCTCCCTTTTCTAGATTCATACTTTGGAGGGAATTTTGTTACACATTATTTTTTCACAACTCATAATGTTCACCTAATTTCCATCATCCAAAGCTTAAAATCCATGATCACTGAAGAAATACCTTTCCTTGAAAGAAGTCAGAATGTATTTAAAAACACTATTTTGTGAAATTTTCACATCTTGCACCACTACAACATGTGACAATGTCTCATGTTTCTAGTTCGCAAGGTGTGACATTGTTTGAAAGGGAAGAAAAAGGAATAAATTCATGAAGTTTCTAGAGAGAAGATTTGGATATGAGGTGTCCTTCGATCGATTTGGATCTCACCCGTACCCCTAATTTGGGGAGATCCTAACCTCTCATCCTAGCCTCCTCTTAAATCTATAAAAGGAGACTTCTCTCATGAGAAAAGGTTAATAACTAATCGATAATAACTAGTAGTGAGTAATGGTTGATAGATTTATATTTTAATTGGAGATTAGAAGATTTCATTTGGCCTCGAGAGAATCTTGTGTCAAATTGTTCAGTTGATGGTGATGGATCTCATGGAAGCAATATGGGTATTAGAGAAATGAACCGTTGGAAAGAGCCTCACAACACCAAGAAACTGGTTGTAACTCTTCCATTATTATTAATACAGTAACATGGTTTCTTTCCTATAAAGATTGTTCATTGTAAATTGTCTTTATTACATTTATCCTTGATCATTTGTATAGATTTATTGAAATACTATTGTTTATTTCACCAGTTAGCTTGTTTTCTTATGTAGGTTTATATTCAAAAGCCTATGAATCAATCTAGGAGCTACAATTAGCAAGGAAAAATGTTGATAAAGAGGTATGATTCCTTACTTATAAGTATTTCTATTGTATGAATCTAAGGAAATTAATAGGCTTTGTGTTGTTTTGTTCTATCTTTGGGTTCCCAAGCTAGGGAGATTGGTATGTGTCCGCATTGGATAATTTTTCCATAAACAGGGGAGAAGACGTGTAATGTAAGTCGAGATGGTTGGGACTTGAGGATTCCACCCATGTTATGGGCATATAGGACTACAAGTAATAAGTTGAGAGGAAAAACCCCATTCAGACTAGTGTATGGAAAATAAGTTGTTATGCCCATGGAATTCATAATATTGTGCCTACGCATTACTTCACTGACAAAGCTTATAGATTATGCTGTAGTGGAGAAGATACTATCAGAGCTAGTAGATATGGAAGAATACCAGTTTTTAGTAGGTTTACATATGCAATTTCAAAAAGTGTGAGAGAAAGCATGTCATGACAGACACATTAAACATAAGAAGTTCCAGGTAGGAGACTTCATTTTTCTCTACGACAACAAGTTTTTGCAGCACCCTAGAAAGTTTTAGATGCATTGGTTATGTCCATATGTGATCAGGTTTTTGAGAGTTGTAAGTGTTGTTTAATTGAAGAAACTGAATGGAGAATTTGTGGAAAGAATTGTTAATGGTAGTGGACTGAAACTATATAGGGAAATACATACTTTTGTGCACTAGTATGAGCATGTAGTATGTGTACCTTAGTACTTATATTATAGTGTATTATAGAAGAAAAAGAAAAATAAAATAAGAAAAGAAATAAATTAATTTGATGGTTGAAGTGATGCATAAGGATAAACGAGTAAAGAGATAACTCCATAAAATGTCGCAGAGATGTAGAAAGAGGAAGAAATTGTTCACAGGAAAGAGGATTGGAGTGTGATAGAGATATGCGCAGAGGTTAGGAAATTCATTAAAAATCATACATGATGGGACAAGCATTAAATAGCGATCATAACAATGAAGTAGTGGAGAAATGTAGTCATAAATGGAAAGTGGCAATAAGACCGTGACAGACTTGCAAGATCTAGACCATGATATGAAAAATAATCTAAATTTATTGCAGAGTATGGAAATAATTGAATGTGAGTACAAGTTGGATTTGATTTTAGGTTTGGGAGAAAAAAGGGAAAGTAATAGTTGATGGAAAGTTATAAAATTAGTTGAGGGGTCGAAAGAAAAAATGTTATTGTCATTTGAGATAAGTGAGAGTAGAGAGTCGAGCGAACACACATGGAGATGAAGGATTTAATTGTTGACGAAAGTGTGTTACAGAGAGATATGGGGTCACCCAAGGTAATAGTGACATCAACATTAGGAATGAGGAAATAATGCACTAAGCCACCAATATCACCTATACAAGAAGGAACACAAGGAGCATCCGAGTCAGAGCTAAGTTTGACCTACTTTTCGATGGACTATATACTTCCTAGAAACTTGACAATGAAGCCAGTCAGGTTATAAAAGGAGGAAAAGTATGATATCGTGGAGCTAGAAAATCCACCAGGTGTAATCATTGAATAATATGTGTTAGGTGTAGTGGAGAATATGAAGTTTGCATATCACGACCTATCAGATGAGAAGAATTTCCCAAAGTTAGCACCAAATAAATAACTGAAGATTTTCCTTTTTCCAGAGACATCATTTATCCTATTTGAGCCACAAGCTTGGGCAGTAGGGTAGTAATTTTGAACTTGTTAGATATATCACACTTTGGTAGGAGTGTCGTGATAAACACTTGTGTTAATATGTTCTTAATATGCATCCTTGGAGGATACCTATGGTTGGACAGAGTGGTGTCCATAGATACAAATTTGATTGTGCAGATAATAGGGTTTCCAATGGCAGGGGAGGTCCCATTACCACTTTTTATAGATAAGTCGAATGAGAAATCTTTGTTGGAGAGTATGAAAAATAATTTTGATATGTATAGAGGAGCATGTGGGCTCGATGTATCAAGTATTAATGATGACTGCATCAGGTTTGCAACATGAGTGTTGGCTTACAAATTGTTGAGGAAGTGTTGTAAGGATCAAGTGTCGGCAGGTGTGATAGAAGAAACGGAGAAGTGCATAGAAGGCATACAAATAAACTAGGAGACATTCCTGTTAAATTATTTTTTGATGGAATGCAGAGAGACACGGAACAAGGGAAAAAAAATTCAGTGTGCATGGTTATTAATATTGATTTCATTAGTGGCTTGGAGGGATCCAGAAGAAACACAGTTTCTATCAGCTACGAAAAACCATGTTTGGTAGTGAGATACGCCAAATTGTAGCATACTTCACACAAGGAGAGATAGTTGGATAACAACATCACTTTTTACATCTATGAGCATGTAATTCAACAATGCATTCAAGATACACCAAACATTACCGAAGGTGGTAGAATTGTTCAAGGGATTTGTGCATTTTAGGGCACGACACCATCATATGTACATTAAAGTTAAGAGGGACCCAACTCAAGAATGGATAACCATGAGATAAAGGGTGAATGAATAAGAAATGGGACATATCATGGAAGATTAGGATGTTGAGTGGAAGATCCCAATGATAGAAACAAAGCAACCAGATACACAACACCCAGAAGTAGAAGAAGTAGGTGATGATAAATAAGAATAAGGATCAAGAAGACAAGTAAATGATAAGGGGAAAGCAGTCTAGCTATGCAGGAAGAGTAAAGTTGTGAGGGAAATTTCCATTCAAGCACTAACAAGAAATGACTTAGACAAGATCATATATCAAGTCAAGGAGGTTACTGAGGAATATTTTGAGCGAGCGACATAGAAGCAAGAATAAAGGAACTTGTAAGTGTAAGCACAAATTGTCGCACTATGATAGATTTTAGAGACAAGTAGGATAATGCCAGTTCAAATAGGAGAACAGGAGAAGATGGAGAGTACAAAGAATACCAAGGAAGCAAAATTGATGACATATCACCCTTTAGAAACACCAGAAGAGTGAAAAATAATGAATTTATTAGTAGGAGCATTAGAGTTCCCCTCGATGAAGATGCAGGACCAAGAACAAGAATTAAGTCATATTCACTTAGTCTTGTCAAAGTTGTCAATGAATGTATTAAAGGGTTTACAGATAAGTGTTAAAAAGGAGACACATTTGTGCACAGATTCAATGACAATGAAATTTACCAAAGTGACAAATGATACGTCATCATTTCATATAGAATATAGCAAAGTTATGATGGAGTGGGATGAGGTTGAACAAAGAGAAGTTCACTGAAAAACACAATTCAAGAAGTGTACAAAAAATTTCCATAGATACCAATGGAATTTGATACTACATTCGAATAACAAGTGTCGAAGACTAGCAAATCCATTCAAGGCTTCCATAAGAATATTACTGATTTGGAGGCATGCTAGACACCGAGAACTCCACTGGAGGAAAGAGGGAAAAGGGAAAATACGATGATAGCAAGTGTAGAGAAAATCAGAATTCTAGAAGTAGAGTGTGCCAAGATATATGAAGAAAACATGGAAGTATGAAATCAACTAATAGAAGATGCAGAGCTACAAGAAATTGGTCAGAAGCTACAGGTTGCACAGGACAAGGAGAAAAAGTTTAAGGAAGTGATGAACACTTTATCACCAATAGAAAATATGGAAGCAATCGTAGAAAATATAAAATTGTACTCAAATATGAACCAGATGAGGGAATAGAAGTAGGCTCACACACATGAGATTGAGATGCTTCAGGAGGAAGCATACAAGGTGATAGAATTACTAGCAGTTGCATAGGGCATGGTCAATAAGGTGCTACAAGAAAGTGTAGAAAAATTGAAGACTTGTATTACCACAGAGATGACTAAGGGAATTGTGAAACAAGAAACACAATAAAGGGAAGAGATTGTGACTTCAAGATAAATGTTCCATAATTTCATGGAGACCTGGAAGAAAACCTGAGTGTTGGGGGCCTGTTGGAGTATCTGTTTGAATAAATTTTTGGAATCATGAAGGATAAAAGCATGCAACAAGTAGGCTAAGGAGAAATACATGCAGATGAAAAGAATATAGTTAACACATTTTCTGGAGTCAGCGTGTGCAGAAGACATAAATTAGTTAGAAGTAGTTAGAATTTTTGGTCCATTTTGTAATAGGGTAAGCCCTAGTATCAATGTATACATATGTATGGGTTTTGGGTATAAGGTAGTGATCATGAGTAGCACTTGTTAGATTCAGATGATGATTGAGATAAGTGTGCACTTTGTGCATGAACGAATAGGGAATTTTGCGTATAACTGATGTATCTTATCTGAGAACAGTGTGGACTTGTTGTGAGGATTAAATATGAATGAATAATACAAGAAGCCATCCATTGTGGATGTAGCCCAGTTGGGGTGAACCACATTAAATTCATGTGTTCTGATGTGTTTTTTTCATGATGTGTTGGTTTACTCTATTTATTGTGCACATGTAATAGATGCTTAAGGGTTAATATGAATATGTATTTGATGGTTCCACACACATGTTGAATGATTAAGTAGGAGGAATATACATTACTATGTTTTTATGATTCTGTGCACACAATATATTTCATGTTGAATGAATGAAAAATCAGAATGAAGGTTAGAACAGTCTCCATTCCCTTCATGACTGTAGAATCCTGGTTCCTGTGGTCCCCATACGTACCTCAGGTGAGACTTCACCCGCTTGCAAGTGATGAAGAAAGGGATGATATATGTAGGGATTTGTTGGTGATTTAATGTTCAACCCTCGGTATCCCCACTATGTGCCAAGATGGAGGCAGTTTGAGAAATACTTCAACAGGAAGTACCTTTCTTAAATTTACTATGATAAGAAGACTAAGGATTTCTATGAGCTCAAGCTAGGACATCTCACAATGGATGAATATGTCAACAAATTTCTTGAGCTAATGAGGTATGTTCCCTATATAAAGGATGAAAAGGTGAATATGTAGTGAGTCATTAGTGGGATGCATCAATCCTTCCAATACAAAATTGAGTTTGATGAACCTTATACTTTAGGAGACATTATTCGGAAGGCAAGGTACTGCTATGAGAAATTCAAAGACAAGGTAGAACCTCATAAGGATTGGAAGAGGAAAGGTAAATTGGGATTCAAGAAGAAGGGGTTTAAGTCCTCAATATTTAAGAATCATGGAAAATCTCTACGATGAACCTTCCTACTAAGAGTGTGTATCAACATAATTTTCCATCTCATAGTGGAAATAAAACCTTTGGATCAATGCCAGGAAATACTAATAATACAAAGAGAGAACCATTGAAATGTTGTGGATGTGGAGAAGAAAATTTGTTGAGGCACTGGAAACATAGGAAATATGATAATAGGAGGGTCTACAACATCCAGTAAGCTACCACACTTAATGAAATGGATAGGAGCATGCCACAAATTTATGCATCCCTAGATAATAGATAAGATGATCACCATCCTTCAATGGCAGATATGGAAGGTACAATTACCAACCATCTTGTTTCCATTTTAATTGACCTGGGTTCTAATTTGAGTTATATTTCCCCTCAAACTATTGATAAATGTGATCTTCAACAAGTAAAACATGTTAAATCATGGTTGGTACAACTAGCCACTGGGACAAAAATAAAGGTAATAGAGGTCATACGATCATGCAAATTCATTATGAATGGGTTGTCTACCCAAGATACCCTAAACAAACTTCCTTTAGTATCTTATGACATGCATATTGGCATGGACTAGTTGGTTTCCCATAAATCCAAGTTGGATTGTTATGATAAAAAAATGGAGTGTGAAGATTAGGAAGGGAAGAAAAATACCCTACAAGGAATTCAAAAGCTTGTCTAATTGAGACAAATATCAACCCTTAAATTGAATAAGTATTGCAGAAAAGGATGTCCTTTGTATGAAATACAGGTAATGAACTCTGTTGAGGACAATAAACCAAGCCTAGAGGACCATCCTATATTAAGGGAGTCTATAGATGTGTTTCTATAAGAGGTACTAGGTCTACCTCCAATAAGAGACATTGATTTCTCAATAGAACTTATACCTGGAGTGGTTCCAATGTCTAGAGAACCTTATAGGATGAATAAACCTGAGCTAGTTGAGATCAAGTTACATTTGAAGGAGATCTTGGAAAAAGGTTACATTCATCCTAGTGTGTCTCCTTGGGGAGCACCAACCATATTTGTGAAGAATAAGGATGGAACACTCAGGTTGTACATAGACTATATGTAACTCAACAAGATGATAATTAAGAATAAGTATCCCTTACCAATAATTAATGACTTATTTGACCAGTTAAGGGGTGCTATAATTTTCTGTAGGATTGACTTGGGGTCTTGATACCATCAAGTATGGATTAGGGATGAATACATAAACAAAACGACCTTTAGAACAAGATATGGTCACTATGAATTTGTGGTGGTTCCATTTGGTCTTACAAATTCACCGACCACCTTTATGTGCTTATTGAATAATGTGCTCAACAAGTTATTTGATAGAATTATGTTGGTTTCTATTGATAATATACTAATCTATTCTAAGAGAAAGGAAAAGCATGAAGATCACCTCAAGATAATACTTTAGGTGTTGAGAGAACACAAGGTCTATGCAAATTTTACTAAGTGTGACTTTTTCCAAAAACAAGTTCACTACTTAGGCCATGTCATCTCTTAGAAAGGAGTGATAGTCAATCCTGACAAGATCAAATCCATTATGGACTGGAATACACAAAAATATGTAGCTTTTATAATATCCTTTATGGGCCTAGTAGACTACTATATAGGATTCATAAAAGGGTTTTCCAAGATTGGTTATCCAATCACCTTCCTTCAGAAAAAGGGAGTTAAATCCATTTGGACAGTAGAGTGTGAAGAGAGTTTTCATTAGATGAAACATATTTTAACCAATGCACCTATGCTGAAAATTGCAAACCCAAACAAGAAATTCCTTCTTTGTATAGAGGCCTACAAGGAAGGACTCAGAGGATTCCTCATGTGAGAAGGGATGTGATTTTCTACAAATCCAGAAAATTAAACGAGCATGAATAAAATTATGTGACACATGACTTGGAATTGGTTTCTATAGTACATGCTTTGAAAATGTGGAGGCATTACTTCCTAGGAAAAATATTTCTACGTATGATAGACCATAATGGGATGACATATTTATTTGACCATCCCAAACTCAATGCACAAGATAGGTTGATGGAACTTCTTAGTGAATTTGATTTTGAAATAAAACACATCAAGGGAAAAGAGAATAGGGTGGATGACTCCCTCAATAGAATCATGAAAGTGATTCACTTGGAAGATATAAGAACTTTTGAATTAGACATCAAGGGAAGGGTTAACAGTGCACAAGAAACAAATGAATTTTTCAAAAATGTAAAGACATATCTAGAGAAAGAGCCCACATGGATGAAATATGATGGATATAAATTGTTGACTAATGTCCTACTAACTTACAAAGTTTGATTGTATATCCCAAATTGTAAGGACTTGAAGAGGTTCATCATGGATGATCTACATAAAAGACCATATATTGTCCATCTTGGTTATCCAAAAATGATCACAACCACTAAGAAATTGTTTTATTGGCCAAGAATGAAAAATGACATAGCTGACTACTTAGCTAAATGTTCGGAATGTCAACATGTTAAGGTGGATCACAAAATTCCATCATGGTTGTTACAACCCCTACCAATTCTAGAATGGAAATGGGAAACCATCTCCATGGATTTTATCACAGGATTGCCTAAATCAACCAAACAAAATGATGTCATTATGGTAGTTGTGGATAAACTGAGAAAGGGAGCTCACTTTATCCCTATAAAATCAACATTTAAGGAAATATATATTTCCAATGTTTTAATGAAAGAAAAATTTAGACTACATGGTATACCTAAGGAAATCATATCAGACATAGATACTAAATTTACTTCAAATTTTTGGAAGTATTTGTTTGTTGGTTTTGGGACTAAATTATTATTTAGTACAACCTACCACCCTCAAACCGATGGAAAAACAGAGAGGATAAACCAGGTATTAGAAGACATGTTATAGATGCATGTAATGCATCAACTCGGAAAATGGGAAGACTCACTGTCATTGGTAAAAATTTCCCACACCAATGGTTATCATAAGTCATTGTAGATGTGTCCTTTTGAGGCTCTCTATGGTAGACAATGTAATATTCCAATCAGTGGGACATCCCAGTGGATAAAATTACACTTGGACTAGATATGTTATAAGAAATGGAATAACAAGTAATTTAAATAAAACAAAATCTAAGGGGGGCTCACGACAGACACAAAAGCTATGCAGACAAAGATAAGACTCCTAGAGAGTTCAATGTAGGGGATCATGTGTATCTGCGATTTAGACCTAGAATAATTTCCTTGAGAATGGGAACTTGTGCCAAGATGGCACCTTGGTACTATAGGCCCTTTGAAATTTTGGATAGAGTGGGATCTGTAGCATATAGATTAGCAATTCCTCCCATAGTGAAAGTGTATAATGTTTTCCATGTTTCATTATTGAAGAAATGCATATATAATTCTAATCATATAATTCATTGGTCTATGATCCAGATGGAACCAAAGGGAGAATTCATACTAGAACACAATGCATACTAGACAAGAAAGAAATCCCACTCAGGAACAAAACAATTGCATAAGTTATGGTGTAGTGGAAACGCTTTGGTCAAAATGAAGCTACGTGGAAAATGGAGGATGCCATGAAACAAGCATACCCATTTTTGTTCACTGTTGTACTTAAAGATCATAGTGGTGGGTAGAACATTGAGGATGAAATTCCTTTAAGGGAGAGGGGATGGTAATACCCCTATTTCCCCCATCTTGCAAATACAAATTTTATTATTTCTAAAATACTATGGACAAATTGATTATGTGTGGATTTTGGGAAAGGATGGACCCTTGACAAAGAAGGTAATGTGAATATTTTTGTTATCAAATAAAATGAAAATTGTTGAATAATTGTTGAAGGTGTTACCTATACAAATTATGATTCCATGAGAGGGAATGGCGAGGGGAACCAACAATGGTTGAGATGACCCTTGCTAGGCCAATACTATGTTGGATTTAAAAATGCTTAGACCCAGAGAAATGAGAAAATATATATTTTTCTATGTACAAGAACTATTTGGTAGTGTCTTCAAATCAGGATGATAAATGGGGTTGCAAAAGGTTTGGTGATTGAATGAGAAATAAAAGTAGGCCCACTTTCCTGGTGGATTGAGGACTAGGTTTCTAGGGTCCTTTGGGAGAAGGAGAGTAAATTTCATCCCTTGTTGTTTTCTAAGAAAAATAAGAAACATAGATCCACATTGTATTGATATGTGGCTATGTTTTGTCTTCTCATAGCTCGATTATGTATTTTTCATGGAAGTGATCAGTTCATGTCATGGTGGTATGGATCCATGTTGTATCCCCAGTGGCCATATCCCTAGTCAGTATTCTCATGGATCTACAGTGTATTAGTCGGTGTACATGGTTTGAGTCAACTCATATTCTGAGCATAGGTATGAATACCTCAGGAATGAAAACATATTTGTATATTGATTGATGATTGTTTGCATATCCTTCCACATTCTCCTACTCCATCAGCCTTGCATTGAAGAATTTGTAAAGTGTTTTGGCCATCAGTTGTATTTTGACTTCACACTTTAGGGTGCATCTGTTACACATCAAAATGTCTCACTTAATTGTCACACCCTAAGTGTCACAAGTGTCACAAAGTAGAGTATGCACATTTTTAAGTGTCACACACACTAACTCAAGTGTCGTATGCACCCTATGAAGTTTCTCAGCCTATTGAAACCATCAAACATAGTTTTCATAATCCCTAAGTCAGTTTGGAAGAGAAAACCCAACATTTGAGGTCCAGAACCACACCTTTTTCTTGGAACTTTTGACCATTTTGGGGCATTTATGAAGGGTGGTGCTCCCCTACTCATGCCGAGGATGTGCCAATGCTAGCCTTTTCTTTTTTATGGGGCACCAATGGTTCTCTATCTCTCACTCAAGGGGGGATCTAGTGTGGTTAGAGAGAAATATGGCACATATTAACTATTCTTAAGGGACAACTCTTAAAGGAGGCGGGTTTTTTGGGTCAAATACTATCCTATGGCACCATATTAGGATCAAATCCCAAATTATGGATTCATTTTCTCAACCATTTCCCTTATTATATCATGGTGATTGAGCCTCCCAGTCTTATAAATTGAAGGAATTTCCAAGGTGAAAGAGTGAGGGATTTTCAGGTGTCAAACCTTTGATCATGTGGGAAGGAAATTGCTGAAGTATCATAATTCTAATCATAAGATATTTTTGCAAGGAGATGGACGATGAGATATTGGGGAATTTACTGCATTATCAAACATGAATTGTAAGTACTTTCCATTGTCTTTCCAATTAATATAAACTTGGCATGTTCCCTTAAAGTTCATGTGTCCTAAATTTTCTTCTCTATTGTCATTTCAATATTTTTAGATGGATCTGCTTTATATAATCATATAGAGTAGGAGGAAGAGTTCCTTTGCTGGTCTTTGTAGGAATTCATCTGCATTGAGGAACTTGGAGATCAAGCCCAAGGAGTTGAGAAACAAGGACAAACATCAAAACAAAAAATGCCACATTATTCCTCTCTCTTGCTTGATTGATTGAGTTAGATTTAAAGGGAAAGTAGCAACCATTTGTTTACTTATGTATTTATACCAAAGAAGGGGTATTGGTTCAAAGGGGAGATTAACCTATCCGCGGGGTAATATTTCTCATAACAAGAGTAATTTTTGGTAAAAAACTTAGTTTTACCATGGAGAATTTTATTTCTAATAAATGTATTGTTCTCGAAAAGAATTTAATCAAATAAATTGCATTGGTTTATATATGTATATATATTTATATGTTTTCTGAACAAATTTTGCACGAAAGGTAAATACCAGTAACCCCTGGTAGATTCCCAAAGTTATCATTTAAATGTCTTAATTATTGGATAATAAGGTAAAAATGTCATATATTGAAAAAATATGATTTCCTAACTTGTGCATGAGAAATGGGAAGCTCGAAATCCACCCCTTCCCCCCCCCCACCCCGCCCGCCCCTTTTGTGCAAATAAATAATCTTTTCCAAGTTTTCTAGGGTTAAGAATTCCACCTTGCATAGGTCACTCTACACTCTTGTAGGATTTCTTAATAGTGTATAACTATTGTAAAAAATTTGAAGGCCTAGGAAATATAATTTCCTTTTTCTTTCTCAACACACACACACACACACACACACACACACACACACACACACACACACACACACATACATATATGTATATATATATATCAAATCCCTTTCGGATCTTGGATGTCAGAGAAAAGAGAACGAAATATATGATTGGAGTGCCAAGATTTTGAGGTATGATGGCCTAAGGTATTATAATGTTAAATATTATAATATTAAACACTAATATGAAATCCCTTTCAGAGCTTGGCCTTATGAGAAAAGAGAAGGGAACGTATGATTGGCGTGCGAAGATTATCAATGTTACCGGGCCAGTAAATTCAACTAAGTCAAAATGGAATGATGCATGGGATTTTAAATTAATTAAGGTTTAATTAACATTAATAAGGATTAAACAAATAATATATTAAAAAGTGGTATTTTTATGTATTATGGAATAATTAATTCAATAAGGTTATTAAAAATGCCCAGGTGTTAGCACCTAGTTGGGTGAGTCGTTGTACCCTATGGTGACATGGCGTATCGTGGTGGGTCCATGTGTCAAGTGGTGATGGTGCCACATGTCATAATTATTTGGAATCAGGAGGGGGCGATATGAGATGTGATGTTAGTACCATGTGTCACATCAGAAGATAGGTACATGGTGGAAGCGGTAACTAAGGTGGCAGGTGAGTGGACAGATCTCACTTTTTATCGAGGGTACTACCATCAGGGTGTGAGAGTGTAGGTTTACTGGAGGATCCCAATGTGAAGAAATCTGAGAGGAGATATGGTTCGTAGATTAGTGAACAAGTGATATTCAATCCAAGCCATATATTTTCAAAGGCCCCACGTAAGTTAAGAGCAACAGGATCATAAGAAGGGTCATTAACCATTGTGTGAGTTGGAGACTCTAAAGTAATTAGAGATTTTGATTTCCAAACCCAAAGGGATGATGGATCTATAGGTTAGATCTGTCGGAGTGTGTGTGGTCGAAGAGAGTCTGTCAGAGTGGATTATGTGATGGAAATCTGGTAATATCTATGGGAAGACTTCGCTAAAGAAGTAAATCTCTCAAGTGATCCAAACCATCAGAATGGGGAGTCATATGGGTCATGAGGAAGATGCCACATCAGTGCCATGTTGTATGGAACGAGTGATGGGAACCACATGGAACTAAGATGAACTCAATAAATGAAAGTCTAAAAGCTTTGGGAGGCTGCAACTTCTTATCCAGAGATCATTTTTTAGCACATCCATGGTCATTGGAAATTTGTTGACGAGTAGAAGATAATGGCACCCTCTAGAGGAGGCTCTGAAATGGTTGAAGAAAAGACAAAATTTAATACCCCATCCCTTAAACAGGTAGTTAGGGGGTTGGGTGTCTTACATCCTCAAGCTTAGTAATGTCATAGAGGGATTTTATGAAGCATTACACAATCCTTCCTTGATCTTATTATTTTTGTCAAGGGAATCCATGGGAAGGTTTGGTCGATCCTTCCTAAAATATAGTATTCACATCCATTAGTAGTCCCAAAAAGTGTTGACCAACTATTCTGAAGTATAATATATGTTTCAAGTAGGTACCTCAGGAAAAATTCATCTAACTCTTCCTTAAGATTATTTATCATGTTTTCAAAGATTAAGGGGAATCATAGACTGACCATTCTTAAATAAAATTATTCATTTCAAAATTTCAAAATATTTATATTGTTGAGATTTATCTCAAAATTTCAATAGATAATTACTTCTATAAAAATAAATATATATAGATCTAAGATATATGTAATTTGATAAGGATATGATCCTAAATAATTCAAATTTAAACATGCATATATTTTATATCTAATATAGATATATTTTATATCTAATATAGATGAATAGTAAATTCATTAAAAAGTCATTATAATTTAGAGAAGTTTCACTTAAAGAATTTGCAACGATGTTAATCTTAAGAAACAATCTTATTTCATGTTCTAGATAGTCACTTAGGTAACTTTCACCAAGGATATAAATTTTTAAAGAATCTTAACATGTTTTGGTTGGATCCATACTTATCATTGATTTAATATTACTATGTTAATCTTAAGCAACAATCTTATTTCATGTTCTAGATAGTCACTTACGTAACTTTCACCAAGGATATAAATTTTTAAAAAATCTTAACATGTTTTGGTTGGATCCATACTTATCATTGATTTAATATTACTAGTAGGGTTAAGGTCAATATTAATTCAAATGTTTGCACCTTAAATCTCCCCAATGGCTTGGATTTCCCATTCAAAGTTTTTAATATTGATGTGGAGTCAAGAATAAAAATATTGTTATTTCTTATTATCTTTTTATTATATTTTTTAGTATCAAATCATTTACAATAAAGAAATCAAAATTATTTACATCTTCTCAATGATTTATTTTCAACTTTTAAATTTAATTTAGGAAGGTCTGGTTTTGGATAATTTTACCTGTATATTTTCTTTCTATTACAAAACTTAGTAGTTGTTAGAAACAAATTACTAGTTTGACTTAATCTACTTAATCTACATATTCAAGATATTCAAAGTTCTAATATAGAAATATTGTCAAGAATAAGGAGCTAACCACTGTTTGTTAGTTTATGAAATCATTCACAATAAACAAATCAAAAAATAATTTCAACATGTTCATAATAATTTTTTTGTCAACTTTTAAAATTGATTTTGAATGGTATCATTTTTCGACAAATTTGCCACATTAGCAATGTATACTTCCTTTTTGTTACAAATCCTAGTAGCTTCTAGAAAGAAATTACTAGTTTAAGTCAGATTCTAATGGTATTCCTTTTAGTTCCCCATGATGCCAATTATAAAATGGAGATATCATGTTTCTCATAAGTAAGATGATTTGTTGTTAAGTTAGAAATTATACAAGAGATTCTCAAATATGTTGTGATATGTGTTGTTTGTTGTTGAAGTTGGCTAAACACGACATTGGACTGTTACCAATTGTTAATACAATGTTCATTATTTTATAATATTTATTTTAATGCAATTATTTGTTAAATATTATATATTCAAATGTTTAAATTTTCACTTAAAATATTATAGGATAGAGCGTCACATAGAATTCTCAAATTAATGTACTCTCTATGCTTTAGAATTAATTTAAAATTTTCAAATGTAAACCATTTTTATAAATAAAGAAAATGTCCCTTCCATCCCATGCGATGTTTTTAATTTGTTTAACTAATCACTTCTCACAAATTAATGTCTATTTTTTTCCTTATTATTATGGCCACATTAACCTTTGAAACATTTTTATGTTGAAGTAAAATATAAGAAATCATTTTAATATATCTATTACATTGAGTAGTTTTTTTTTGTGACTAGCGGAATCAACAACTAGTTGGGCACGTACTCGCGTCAGTTGGGCATGTACTCGCGTCACACATGGTTGTGTTATCCAACTACTACCACTAAAACCTCCAGGTTTGCCCATGATGCCCCATATGTGACACAGAAGGTAAAACTAGGTTTTTAACCATTGACTTCACATAATGGAGTTCCTTAACAGTACACTCCATCACCAACTACCCTATACCTTGGGGGCCATTGAACAATTTTATTTGAGAGTTAAGAATATTTTTTATTAATACAAAATATACATATAGTTTAGCAATCATGGTCCTGATAATTAAGTATTGGAAATTTGTGTAAAAGAATATACTAAATCTTAGCCATGATTGAACATTGATATTTTTAACATCTATAATAGATAGTATCTTCCAATCGCTTGTCGCTTCAACATTCTAAACTCCTATATTATGTTGAAAATAATATGATCATCTAATTGATTTGGGAATTTACAGCCTACATTCATCAAGATATCATGTGAATGGGAAGAGTGAACAATATTGGTATGACTTTTTAGTTCCTTCAATGTTGACTTATTAACTAGAATTGATAGATATCCACTACAATAATAATTTTGTCCAAAACTATTACGGTTTTGAAAACTTTTGTTTCTAATGCCTTTTTGACACCTTGAAAATTATTGCATTAAACACAAT
>ML778048.1:228744-239518 GCA_009831015.1 Picea engelmannii
AGTTGTTTTAGTATTTCCAACACAAACTGCCTTTTTCTTTGAATCAATTGATGGAACAATACATCTTGACAACTCAATACATTGAACTACAAGGATTAAGTAGGTTCTTTTTATGACTAGAAGAGGGAACTGCTTTCCCTAATTATGGATATAGTAAACAATGCATATAAACTCATAATATTTACATATATAATGAACTTATTTCTCGAGGTTCTACGTATAAAATCAACTGCATTGTTATTGGTCTAGTTGTAACTTCTAAGCATGAGTAGACAGTATTTTGACATGTAACACATGACTTTACATGGTAATGTACCTATGTCCCTTTTTCTCTCCAAATATTGCCTTGACTATTTTATGCCATGGTATAAAAGAGATGTATGGATGGTCATGTATGTAGTTGCTTCATGCGCCACTAAAAATGTTAATGAATACATGATTGAGTGAATGAATTCCCTTACACACGAGAAGGAATGTTGATTTATGTCTAATTCAATAATCAGATCACGAACACACCTTGAAAATAATGTGGATGAATTTTTTAATTTAGTAATTGATTAATCATGCGTCTTGAAATTAAATAGATTTTATTTCACCACGAAACTGCATTGATGTATGATTTCCTAAATGAATAATATTAATTGCATGCATTGAATGATTTTGGTTTATGTTGAATTCAGAATTTGGATCATGCGCGCACCTTGAGATAATGTGGATTGTTGTTGAATTAAATGGTTGATTTATCGCGTGCCTTGAAGTAAAGTAGATGTCTACTTTTGCACCCTGAAAATAAAATAAAGTTGAATGCATTGTGCCTTAACTTATGTCGTTGTCTGATTGATTTAGTAATTAAATTCTCTTGTGCCATGGAATTTATGTGATGTGTGATTGGTTATTAGAACACTATTGCGTCATTGATTATCGTTGGTGTTGTTGATATAGCTAGTTGTTTTTGGAATTGATTGTGTTAGTGGGATGTAGACACCTACGTGTTCCTTAGAACAGTCGACATCCCTGAGACCTTACATGGTCAAAATCAATCGGATGAATCCTGGGCTTGAGCGTTACTTATGTGTCTTGGAGGTCCTAACCTTGCAAGTTAGGTTGGGTGGGTAGTTTCTTTGTTTTATCTTTATGTGATGTGTTGATCTTGCATCACCATTTATTATACTTGTTGATTATGTGTTGTTATCTAATGTGATGAGGTTTTAATTGTGTGTCAATGCTAATTATGTTGATGTGTTGGTTGCATCGTTATTGATTACGATGATGAATCGCTTGTAATGCTTTTAATTATGATGTCATTGATTATGCACTGCTATGAATTATGTGTTGACATTACTTTCCTTATGTGTTTAAAAAAAAAAAGTTACCTCTTATGCTTCGTTTTTCCTATTTGTAACAGAGGGACGTTACAACTTTTTTCATGTCCTTCGGAGGAAAAGTGAGAAGCCTATTTGATGGAAACTTCAATGAAAACTTGCAAACAAATTCAACACTCACAAAATCTAAAACTTTGGGATTGTTTACCACCTGCAAGCATGATGCAAAAGGATCCTTATAAGAATTAAAATTGATGTTGAGGTCATCCAACAAATTATGAATTTGCTCTAGGTGATTTATATGTTGTGAATCCACCCTTTCATCTACATTTTTTCTCTCATACAAATCTGATTTAGAGCTCTCATGAAAGGATTGAAAGTCTGCATAAAACTGCTGCAATAAAACCCTTGTTGGGATGAAAGACATGGTTGATTCTAACACCATTCGATCATCAATTTTATTTTCAGAATTACAACTATTCATAGGTTGCAAATTTTGACTGTTGAAACTCTCCATATAGTATATTACACGGTCACCAAACATATGAGAATATTGTTGCAATTTGTTGTCAATTTGTTCCAGTGAATCAATGTGACTTTGCATCGGATCACACTCCTCTGCTTTAGTAATGAATTTAAAATTTTCTTTCAACAGTTCGAATGAAGCAAAACACAAAGGCAGAGAGTTACCTTCAACCAACTCATTATTCTCTTCATGTTCTTCACCATGACTGTAATGTGAAGGATTACTCTTTTCTTTAAATTGTTGAGTGTTTTCATCAGAGTGCTGAAGTAGAACACTCCCTCGTGACAAACAAATAGTTGGTTTCTCATAAAAGTCAACATCATAATCATTGTTATATTCATCATATATAGGCATGTCAAAAATCCCTGCAATGTCATCAACAAGGAAAAAGCTTGATACATCAACTTTCTCTTCAATAGTTTGATCATTATCCTCTACAACAATGTCATCATTGAAAACTTCAAAGAATTACATATTGAACTCCACTTGACATGACCTATTATAGGACACTAACACTTTGGTCACTGGTTTCTGCTTAAAATGTATGAAATAGCTAAAATGTGAAAAATAGAGAACATAAATAAATTCTCATACACCATCCAAAAATAAACACAACATATAACTCGTGAAACCCAATATGGGAGAAAACCCATCTATAAGGTGAGGCCTCTCTACTATCTTTTCTTCAAATGCAAGTATAAAGAAAGAGGCACTCTCTGTGGATTTTTCTTTGACACTTTGGCTTGTATGGATGCTATAGAATCTCTCATCCCGTATTATTCCCTCAAAATACCACTCCTAGGTGCTCTTATCAACTATGGAACAAAAGCATTTCTAAAGAATGGAACCCATTCTCCTTCTAGTGGTACATTATTTAACATCACTCGATAGCCATCTAGGTGTATGGTTTTGACTTCCTCAACCCTTAATTGTGATAAGGTTTTGGACCTTCTAGAATATTCTTGAAAGTCCATATGTGGCTATCCCCATATGCATGAGTAATGGGGGATGACGTGGCATCCACTCATACCATGGTGGTCAACACGGTAGGTCAATTTCCGAGAGCCATAACTTTTTCATATGAGTTTTGATTGACGCAATTTTTGAATCGTTGGAAAGGTTTCAATGTGTAGAATACCATCAATGGATCTACGATAAAGATTGAATTTTTTTGATCCAAAAACATTCCATTTCATTCCTTAAATTGGCCCCTAAAGATTTCAAACCCCGATTTTCCAAACTAGGACCTATCATTAAAATGACCCTACAAGTTGATTCCTCTAATTTTTTCCACTCTAAAAACATCGATATATATGAAAAATTACAATGATATAATATATATCACACCTCCTCGTTTAGGGATGTTTTTGGTCCCCAAAATATTTACTTAATTAGGTGAGGAAAATTTTCCTCCACCTTCTCCTTGGAGTACCACCTAGCCTCGCCAAGAAGTTTTCCTTTCAACCAAATCTTACAAAGGTCATGTTGCCCCTATATTGTAGTTATATACCAATTTTGAAAAACTTTCCTTTTCCAACTCTTCTTGAGCATCTAGTACTAATTCCTCTATGGAAGGTAGGAATTGTTTCTCCTCCTGATTCAACATGGAAGGATCATAGAGTTTAATATTCTCCAAATTCACTACTGAGTAAATGCGCATGTATGGGGGTCGACTGAGTTTGTTGGCGTTATCTCCCACCTTCTCCAATATCTCAAAAGGTTCATACAATAGAGCCTTGATTTTCTTACTATGCCCCTGTAGTATTTATTTGTTTAGTTGTAATCAAACTCTATATCCCACTTTGAATGACTTCTTGGTTCTAAGGTGAACATCTTTGGCCTTGTATTTTTCTCATGTCTTCGTAAGCATCTCCCATACTTGAAAATGTATTTTCCTAATATTCCCAACAAATTTGGTTTCTCTCAATGCATCTCATGTGAGGTTCTCTCTCACTCCTTATTTTCTGTATATAATATCCAAGGTTGAAGGTGGAAAACATCCACAATAAGTTTCAAAAGGTGACTTACCAGTAGAAGTGTGGGCTACTATATTATAAGAGTGTTGTATGTAAATTAGGTTTTCATCCCAGATCTTCAAATGCTTCTTAATTTAATCCATCAAAAGTTGCACCAAATTCTTGTTGACTACTTCTATTTTCCCATCTTTCTATGGATGGAATGTTGTATATATATTCAACTTAGTGTCCATATTATCCCACAATGTAATCCAAAATGCACTGAGAAATGTAGTATCCCTTTCTAAGATGATGGTCCTTGGTATCTCAAAGTGATCCCAGACCTGTTTGAAGAAGATGTTTGTTTCTTCTTCTCCTTTGATGGTATTTTTACAAGGCATGAAAATGCACATCTTGTTGAATCTGTCAACTACCACAAATAGATAATAATGTCCCTTCGTATTTGTTGGTAAACCTCCCAAAAAATCCATGGAAATTCTTTCCCAAGTTTGAGTGGGTAGAAGTAAAGGATGGTGTATTTATTTCTATTACTAGGCTTGCTATTACAACAGAGTATATATCCTCTAATATACAATGCTACATATTCTTACATTTTGGGCTAGTACACATACCTTTGTAAGATGGTAGTTTTCTTCCCAACACCAAAATATCCTACAATCATGGAGGTGTGATCATCTTTGATAAGATGTAGTCATTCACCTTAGAGCTTATCGAGCTTGTAGAGCAACCC
Organism: Picea engelmannii; assembly: GCA_009831015.1. Lineage (NCBI taxonomy): Eukaryota > Viridiplantae > Streptophyta > Pinopsida > Pinales > Pinaceae > Picea > Picea engelmannii. Next base: position 233,299 of record ML778048.1, read on the forward strand.
ATTATGGAAATGATATTCATCCTTACGCCACCTTCTTTTATATGAATTTGACCTTGTAGCTACTGAAACACCTCCTTAATTCCCTTATATTCTATGTATGTCTCTCTATATGTGTCATGGGTAAAAGGTTTCATGTGCATCAAAGTTCCCAAAGCTATAACATTGAATGTGGGTGGCCTTGGAAACATGTTTGCCAACCTATTTTTGCTTCCCTTATTATACTTGAGGACTAGATGAAATAGTTGTAAAACCCATCCACTTGTAATATATAGTTTGTTGTAGCTTACTCCAGGATTACAAATGTTATAGCGACTAGTGATCTGTGTGGGTGATGGTGTTCTTTCCCATGATATATCACTTCCTCTTGACAACTTGAGCCAAGGTATAGAGTTCCTTGTCATAGGTATGGGTAGTTGAGAACTTCCCCATGAAATATTCCATAATGATAGCATACATGCCTTCCTCCTTGCATCAAAGATACTCCCATGACATACCCACTTGCATCTACCTTAAATTTGAAATGATTTTGCAAGTTAGGTAATGTGAGAATTAATTGTTGAATGATAATTATTTTTAGCTCATCAAAATCCTTATGTTGATTCTTCCCCCAATGGGAACTCTTACCATTCATTTTTATGGTGTGGACTGGTGCAATTACTATTGAAAATGAATCTATGAACTTATGAAATTACGGTGTTTCCCCAAAAAAACTCCTAACTCCAGTGGCATTTGTAGGAACTACCATTTCATGATGGACTCCATATTTGTGGGATCTATATTGAGCTTCCCCTCCACTGATCACATACCCAAAATACACCAAATATTGTTGAGAAAACTCACATTTCTTTAGGTTAGCCAATAATTGGTGATTCTTTAAAGTCTCTAACACCTGCATGAGATCTAATATGTGATCCTCCCATGTATCACTATAAACCAGTATATCATCCAAATATACTATAAAAAATGAATCTAGATATGGACGTAATTCATCATTCATCATTCTCATAATTGTAGTTGGTGCATTACATAAACCAAATGGAATGAACAACCATTGATACAAACGTTGCCTTGTATTGAAGGGATTCTTCCAAGTGTCTTCTTCCTTGACATTTACCTAGTGCTATCCAGAATTTACATCCAAACTAGTGAAATATTTTCTATGTTGCAACTGATCTAATAGATCATCGATCCTCGGTAGAGGGTATATATATTTTAGTGTAATATTGTTCAATGCTTTGTAGTTGATACACATTCACCATGTCCCATCCTTATTTGGTATAATTATGATAAGTGGCCCACAACATGAGGTACTTGATTGAATCACACTCCGCTCCAATAGCTACTGCAATTGCTTCTTTACTTCATTTGATTCTAGAATAGACTATCTATACAACCTAATATTCAACAATTGGGATTCTATAAATAATTGTATTCCGTGCTCCACTTCCCTCTTGGGTGGTATCCTTTTAGGCTCATAGAAAACTCCTCTTTATGCCTATAACAACTCCTCCAAATGATTTGTATTCTCTTTAGCACGACCCTCCAAGGATTCCTTTACTCTTATCGACTCATCCTCAGTCTGATTTTATCTTAAGAAAAGTAAAACATATTTCTTACTGGAACTAATAAACTTCTTGTCTTGGTTGACACTTACCAATGAGATATTTGACTTTCCTTTATGCGCGTTGATGATGTAGGACTTCCCAGCCTTGATTATTTGGCATTGGTTGACTCTTCGCATGAATATTGAATACCTCATACACATTAATGGTCTTCCAAACACTAATCCACATACATCAAGGGGTATTATGTCCAATTCCACTTCATCAATAAAATTTAAACTTACAACAAATTCGTTCTTACACTTTTTCATTACCTTGATATATGCATCCTTGTTTACCCATCAAAATAGATATGGGATAGGATGTTCATGAACCTCCTATCTGATCTTTCTTACCATATCTGTTTCTATGAGATTATCTTGTGAGCCAGAGTTGAATAGGGTTTCTATCTTCATCTTCTTAACATGGATCATGATGTGGATGAGTTTGGTAATCTCCTTCTCTTCCTAGTGATGAAGTCTCCCATATTCACTTCCTTCTACACTAATGTGTCTAAAATATTATCATCCACAATCTTATTTCAACCTACTTGTTTGAATTCAAATTACTTTTCTTTTCATCCTTCTTTTGATTCTTCAATTTCAACTTTGAATGTAGTTTCCATCACTTTTCTTCAATGTGCCCATAAATATTGCAATGGTTACAATGGTTTTTAATATCCTTGCACTGATATGTAGTTGTTGTAATATTATTATCCTTTACCCATTTCCACCTCTTCTTCCCCTCCTTGGAATATTCCTAGTTATCTTTCTTCTTGGAACTACTTGGTTTCCCCTTCTTGTGGCCTATGTTTTCAGAATATCGTCCCTGTACACATCCCTCGTTCATTGTCCTTGGATTGAAAATCATCAATTTATTTCATAGATGGCTATGTGCATTCCCCATATACTTGATGAGGGTTTTGAAGTCCTCCCACCTAGTTACTCGTAGATCACCATTCAACCTAAGTGTTTCCATATGGATTTCCCACTAGGTTAAAGCATGGCCTTCTAACTTTCATATAGAAAATGGTATCTTTTGTTCTTCATCTACATGGTGAATGCTGAAATAAAATTATAGTTGTTGCAACCAATGATTCAGTTTTAATGCATCAATATTACCTTGGTATGGCTTTAAGTCCACTTTTGATTTCATCTTGAATAAAGTCTGTGAAGGATTTATAGTACTGGAACTCAGATGCTCTTTCTCACGTTCTTTCCATGACTCTTTTTTTGGGTCTTCGTTATCCCATGGATTCTCATCTAGTGTGATCTTTGAGTTTGAGCCTCCAACATATACGAACAGTCTGAGCTTACATGCTAGAGAAACCATGAGGATGGACATCTTGCGAGATATGTCAGTGACTTTCTCTTCCACTGTAAAAAATCTATCCTTTGATAGATATCGAGGGTTGTTATGAAAAAACACATTGGCCATGGATAGGATTCCATGACTTTATTCTTAAATTGATTCGTAAATCCTTGAAACTTTACACAAATTCTTAAAGAAAACCTGCTCTGATACCAATATGATATATAAACTATCATGGATATTCCACCAGACAAGTTGTCACAACAAATCTAACAAAATATAGAAATATTTTCTATGAAGGTTAATTTCCTTTAGATCTTAGATTCTTTAATTAATAATTTTATTCTTAAAATGTATGAAATGTATGAAATATATTAAATGTGAAATATAGAGAACATAAATAAAGTCTTACGCACCATCCATACATAAACACAATATACAACCTGCGAAATCTAATACGGGAGAAAACCTAGCTACAAGGTTATATTTCTCTAGTCTATTTTCCTCAAATGAAAGTACAAAGAAAGAAGCACTCTTTGTATATTTTCCTTTGACATTGTGGCATGTGTGGCTGCTACAGAGTTGTTTACCAATAGGATAAAATCAATTTTAAACTAAAGGGAATAAAATAGGTTAGGTCTGGAAGTTATACATGAACGCAATGCTCACAACTTTCATCTGGATCTAGCTTATATTGAATCTATTTCAATAGGTGGATGATAAATACTCTAATGTATTGTTATCGTGTATTTCGTAACTGCACCCCAATTAGGAAGGCTAGATATTTCCCCGATAATGGAACATAGAGACTCCTTATTCAATTAAAAAATATTGTTGGAAAGAATAAATAACAGTATAACATGTACGAGTATTGTAATTATTTTATATAAAAAACGAAGATCTTTCCCCAATTTGTTATATGCTTCTAATTCCAATATAAATTAATGCATCCAATAGTATTCAAAATCCATAAAATTACTAAATAAGAGGAGTATCTCCCCATCCAGGAGCTACTTTACCATATTTTGAATTAAGTGGTTTTAAGGACCTTCCTACACTGGTTGATCTTGGTGTGGTTTTGGAAGTATCATCAATGGTCTTTGTAGCCATAGAAACTATTGTATTGGTTGAGATCTATTAACTTTGTTATTATATGGTAAACATACCATGATATTGGGATCACCTAATAATGGAAACTGCAACCTTAGTCACCATCTCCATATATTTCATACTTATTTGACTAGATCCAATCTACTGGGCCTTACAAAAATTAAATTGATAGAATTTCATTTCACGTTATTCCTTTAGGGAATAATGAGGAAATCATATCGATTTTGTTTTCCTACAGACCTAAAGTTCTCTACATTGTGTACTTATATCTTTTCTATCTTATGGTATGACAAATTTCACTTATATTGTAATGGATGTGAGAATTATGTCAATATTATATGTTATCGTCTTTACTTCTGTATAATATTGTAAAGATACTATATTTTGTTTTTAATAAGTTCCTGGTCCTTTTCTCATGAACTTTTGTTTTGTGATTATACCTTTTATTTTAAACTGTATTTTCATATTTATTTTAGTAATATCATTACAGAGGAGCACCACCTCTTTAAAAATACAGGGGGATTTATTCTCATGATGTTGTTGTTGAGATATTGAACAATCTCACCCATCAATATTTTTGGTGATTCCACTAGGGAAACAAAAGTTGAGTTTTGTAGACCATGAATAATTAATGACTCAACCAAAACCAAATCAACCTTAGTTACAAGTGGGACTTTGGAATCAGGGAAGTATTTTGCATCAATTGTATGATTCAGTGATAACACCAACAAAAAGTTGAAAAGAAATTCAAATATATTGGGAACTCTTTCTTGAGAGGAATAAATACAAATATCCTTGAGACAAAGAATACAGTTATGAATCCAAGAAAAAATGGAATCTTATAAAGGTCCAATAACAAGAAGTAAAATTAAGAATCTCATGCTTCACAAAATTTCTCAAGATTTGAAATCATAAAAAAGTGACGTACTAATCATTGGGGATCAAGAAGAAATAATGAGGTTCCTAATGAATAAAGAGAAAGAAATGTTAGACAAATAATTCCAAGAAGAAGGGTCAGGTACATCCCACTTAATCTACATGGAGAAAAACAAACATTACCAACCCTCCCTCAAGGAGTTCTACCTATTTTTTCAAGTGATGGAATCATGGATAAAAAAATACATATGGATCAATTCCTAAGTGTTTGTGATATACATTTGATTGAACATGATGATGTTATGGTTGGAGTCTTTCTGCAAAACTTGACAGATCCAACTTATGAATGGTATCTTTCTCTCCCATCTCAATCAGTTGGATCATTTAATATTTATAAAATATGGTTATGACTATGTATGCACCTCCCATTGCATATCATACTTTTCTTACTCATTTTACTCAAATCCATCTCAAGAAAGGAGAAATAATCAAAGATTTCAACTCGTGATTCTTTAAGACTTTGAATCAAATACAAAAATCCTAACACCCAAATGATCTTATCCTATTTGGATGGTATAAGAGTGTCATTCCTTCAAATGTGAATTATGCAATTGGAGCTTCACAAATAAATTATCTGCATGCAACGATTCAAAAGAAAATAGAAATGGAAGAGTATATGTTAGAGACCAACATTGATCCAGAGATCATTCTTGGAAAAGTAGAAAGACAAACAAATACTCTTTCCATATCACCTCATGTACCATATACTTTAAGAAATTATGAGAATTGAGTAAATGGGGGAGGAATTATCCAATGGATTCCACCAAATGGAAAAAACGGTCATGGATCTTCCCAAAAAACAAGACAAAAGATAGAGATGGCCCAAATGAGCAGAATAATTGGAAAAATGAAAAATAAGATTACTAGACTTAAAATAGATGAAAACATTATTCCACCAAATCCAAAAATAAGAGTTCCATTTGTTGAAAAGTCAACAAGAAACATGTGTCTAATTTAGTTTTCCCTTAATTAAATTAGACAATAAATATTAATCTATTATCTCATTCATAACTGAGTGATTTGGAATTGTGACATAATTGTAAGTGTAGTTAAGTGAGTTAAGCTTAGTTGTATTAGTGCGAGTTCAGTGAATTAACTATTCATTAAATCACAATCAGTTAAACTCGCATGCAACTGAAGACTTGCCACGGTTAACTACATGCATGTCATTCCAATGGACACCAGTTGAGATAACAGGTGAAAGGGACAGTTGGCTATCAGTTGTGAGTTGTTCACACATGCATTGGATATGCTTATGAGCA